>JAOEHQ010004361.1:0-18174 GCA_025447715.1 Asclepias incarnata
ATGCTCGATCAAAGCCTCATATTTATACTAGTTCTAGCTACAAGGAGCGTTAAACTACTTTCCACAATATCCGGGATATTGCGAAGTCCTTTGAAGAACGTGGCTTGACTTAGTTTAGTGAACGTTGAGCTCTTTTCTTCATGTGTTGATTGTTGCTTGAGTCAATGTTGAATCCGATATTCATGCTTACACTTCGTTCCACTTGACTTCGTCCTTTATTATATCCGTTAGAGTACAAATGTTGATATTTCCTTGTGACTTTGATGTTAATCTTCAAAAGAGTTGATTAATTCAAGATCCTGTAACAGAAAAATAACCTCCGGAGCCAAAAAGTCATTCTTAGATCGTTAGCAATAATATAATTCAGGATCCTCTTAAGTCAAGATCCTTAACTAAAACTTGACCCCGAACACCTGTCATCTTCATGGACATCACGGATTAACTAACGGAGTCTTACTCCTAACTTAAAATGTTAACTCCCTTGGAAAAGTATAGCACTATTATCTCTTGACTTCAAGATATTTGGCCAATATCTTGAAAATTAATCTATAATCTTGAAATATTTTGTAAAAACAGCAATATATCAAGATGGAAAGTCTGATTTGCTACTGTTATCTTCAAAGATAAGGAACGTGTCAAGATCGAATATCATCAGATATAAGTTAAGTCGGTACAATTATCTACAACGATAAGGTACATATTTCTTTACTTATACTACTTTAAGTTTTTGACACTTGTAGTAATTTAAATAAATGCTTGAATATGATTAGACTTGAGTATAATTACTATAGTCAAATCAAAGCTGAGTAGTAATTATGAATGTGTCATAAGTTTTTCTGCTTAAGCCTTAAACTTAGACGATTCTACATTTCTAGCCCTCATACGCAATAATCATGGGATCAAAACGGATTGGGAGAAAGAAATATTAATATGGATATATTTACAGCAGAAAAATCAAAATAACTAACGATTCCAAGATATTAAAAACGGTTACATAGTGTAAAAATAAAAAAGAAACCGCTATCTAACTATTCTTCATCGACATATTTCCAAATCCTTGTTTCTTCTGGGTACTTTTTCTTGAAATGGCTTACGAGACCTTGCATGTAAACAAGGTCGACCCTCGCGGTATGAAGTTCCTTCTTGACCGCATCGAACTCCGAGTATGCTTCTTCTAGCATTTTCTTCAGAATATCGATTTCTTCTTCCAAACTGGCTTTTGTTTGGATAGCCATTTCTTTCTCTGTTTTATAAATTTTTGAAAAGGAAACCAAACAATCCTTCATACTTGTTTTGGGCAAAAATTACTCAAGATAATCAACCAAGAAGACTCGAGATAATTAAGTGACCAATACTTTCGTTCGTAGGGTTAGGTGTCAATTGCTTTCAAGATATTGAAATACTTTGAATATGAAATCAATGTAAAAGACTAAATTACGTTTTGAAAGACAATGTAGTAGAAAATAAAGTATTGAAATCAAGATTTGTATGCTATAATTCAAGATATACGTTTGTAAATCAAGATATTAAGTTTTTGAAATATAGATAACGTAATGACAATGACACAACGATTTGTTGACGGGGAAAAGCCCTTGATCCTTTACAGGTTCGCCGGCATAAAAACCCCGGGAGGAAACAATCGTTCCTGCCTTTGTTTTATTAATGAAATTAAAGATATTACAAGCTAAAGAGCACTTTTGATCGAGAGCTAAGTGTAAAATGATAAGAAAAAGCTATAGAAATGATAGATGAGAAGAGAATAGTGAGTGAGTGTTGTAAAAACAGTTAGAATGTGTCCCTATGCTCGATCAATAAGTCTCATATTTATAGTCTAAAGCTAACTGCCATTTCCGTTGTAATCCCGATTCTGATGGGATCTTCTGCACGTTACTATTGACTTGGTTTAATGGACGTTGATGCCTTAGACTTCGGCGTTGAAATATTCTTCCTTGGAGCTGAAGTTCTTCGCAAGCCCTTTTATTCAGCTAGACTAAGTCTTCAAGGTTTACTAATCTTTTCAGCATGTGTTGAATAATGTCTTCGCGAGTCTTTTGCTATCTGAATAACGTTAATAAGCAGAAATACCTTGATGCTTCTTTCAAGATCCTGCAATAATTATCTTAAATAGAAATAATCAAAGATATTAGTCCGCATATATATATTAGTAAGCTAATATCTTTAAGGATAATCCCACGGAATATCTTCTAAGAGAAGATCCTGATATACAAATGTTCATAATAGCGCTTTATCAGATCAATATCCTTAGCCTAAAATTTCATCCCAAACAATTGTTCCCAAATTTATAAGACTTAAAATATCTTTGAGGGTTATAAATTTAACTCCTATAGTAACCGTCCTTTAACCAAAGTGGTAGGTGAAGTTTATTAATTGTCTATACTAGTAACTTCCATCCATCCTATTTAAACGTGATTTTCTCTTTCTTGCACCGGCTTTGTCTTTATTACATATCCTCAGAAACCCTAAGGTGAGTCTTCTCTAGATCTTTTCGCTTTCACAGTCAAAAATTTTCTCATTTTTACTATTACTTCATGTCTCATGCATCCCCTTCGTTAATTAATGACTTTATCAATACCCATATAGTCTCTTGTCATAATAAATGTTCCTTTAAAGATGAAGATATTGCAAACATTAAGAAGCATTTTCCTGATAGTACAGTCTTTATACCTTTTGATCCTAAAACAAGATGTGATGCTAAATCTAAAACTTGGATTTGCTTTCCCGAATTTCCTTTCAAAACCCTAAAACTATCCTTTCCGTTTCCCCCTTTTTACGAGAAATTTTTTCGTACTACGGGTTTATCCTATGGTCAGGCCATGCCGATGATATGGAGAGTTTTATTTACATTAAATGGTTTTGTCGAAAGAGAAATTGATTTTAGACTTTCAGATCTTAAGTACTGTTACACATTGCAAACTTTCGGGTCGGGTTATTTTATTCTGAAATCTAAGTCAAAGAAAACTAGGGTTTTTACTGAAGTTACTCAAAACGATCCTCCTTGGAAGGATAGATACTTTTTCGTGCTTAGGGAGTCATTACCACAAGAGTCATTTCTTCCTCCTTCCTAGATTGAAAAGGGTAGGAACACTAATTTTCCCTTTTTGAGTTTACAATGTTTCTCATATATTGATTCTTATTATTTCTTTGCAGCGAATCTAAATGGTTTTGTGGACTCAGATCTCGATACCAAACACAGAATAAAGTTTGTTCTTAAGTTTCCGGAAGAAGAGAGAGCCTTTTGTTATTCTGAGCTTTCCGTACCATCTCGTTTTCCTGTCTTAGCCATCGAAGGTCCTATGTCAGGTATTCTAGTTATCAATATCTATACCTATTTTCCACTATTCACAAAACTTATTTTGTGTCCCTGAACGGTTCAGAGGATTACACTTTTGGCGTTGATGATCTTGAAAATATGCCTAAAACGAAATCTAAAAAAACTAACGTTGGAGGAAGGCGATTACCACTTCGGGCTGGTACCAAGAAACCTAAGATCAGTGAGACTATTTCTATTGAAGATGATCCAGAACATAAATCTTCTTCATCTCCCATTCCAGCTGTTCCTGTTTCCGAATCGGTAACGGTTGCTTCTCTAAAGGAGGCATACGAACGAACTTGTAAATCATATGAGACCACTATCAAGGTACTTCCTTATATCGTATTAGTCATTTTCTTTAGTTTATTTTATAAACATTTGCTTTGTTTATAAATAGGACTTCGGAGAAGCTTTTAAATTAGCTGAGAAAATTCTCAAAGAGAATACTGGAGCTGTGATCTCTCTCAAAGAAAGATTAGATAAGAGAGAAAAAGACTAGGAGAACCTTGGTCTCGAGATAGCCGTATTGTGGGCTGCTGAGAAACAGAACAAAATAGAGAAGAAATCTCTTCTGAAAGCTAATCAAAACCTCTCTTTGAAGAATCAAGAGCTCAGTGTTATGAATCAAGAACTTAATATTAAGAATCAAGAACTCGTGGACTCTTTGGCTAATGCGAAAGGAAAACTGATGCAGAGTGCTAAGAAATCAGTGTTGAAAGTCAAAATTAAGATGGCAGCGGATGTCGAAGCAGCAGGGCATACAATCGATGGATGGGATGTTAACGGGTGGAAGGAAGACTTGTTGGAACTTGAAGATGTCGTCTCGGTGGTTGATGCTACAGCTGATCCTGAAGACGTGACTGCACAAGTGGTGAAGGATTTGGCTGATCAACACATGGAAGAAGTAGATGAAGATAAGGCTGACGATAATGTTGAAGAGCGAGTTGATGATAACGCTAAGGAAGATAATGAAATGGAAGTTGTTGAAAATGGAGGGGGTGAAGCTATTCTGGCGAGCAATGAAGGAAATGATGACTTGGCCTGAGCTTGCCTTTATTTGTTGTTATATGCTTTATGTTATTTGGGTTGTGGTTAGTTTCAAACAATTTTAGCTTTTAGGAGGCGAGGTTGACCTGGAATGGTCAATCAAGGTGGTGTAAATTATGAACAGTGGTTTATGTTGGCCACTTATGCTTTATCATGACTTTATAACTTACTATCTATGTTATCTTAATTCTAGTATCCTTTGAAAATATTTAATTCTATTGTGTCCCCAGTGAATATCCCAACTGTGCGAAAATCACTAGGGTATTATCGATTCTTACATCTAAGTAGGAAATTTGAAATTTAAAATTCAAAATCCTCGAGCACCTCGCACCTATATCTTAATGTTAGTTAAGATCTTCAAGCCTTAGCACCTATATATATATATACGCCTAAGGGGAACATAAATTATCCAACCCTAAATGGCTTCTAGAGAGAATACTAATTCTTCTATTTCCGAATTTGATGCAATCCAACCCCCTCGGAAAAGGTTAAGAGAGAGTCTAGTAGTGACCTATGATGAAGCGAAGGATTATGCTTTTACTGTATGTCAATTTTCCTTTCTTAGTTTAATATCCTAATTTCTATATCAGACTCTTATTATATCTATACTCGTAGGCTTTGAACGAGGTAGTGGCACATCTCGAAAAAGAAGCTACAGTAAAGGACTCGAAAATTCTTGATCTTCGAAGATCTCTTGCCGATACCAAGAAGATTGTTGAAACTAAGATGGCTGAAAATGCCAAATTAAAGGCTAAGCTTCACGAAATTATGGCATGGCATAATAAAGAAATGCATGGCTCGATCAAAAGAATGGTTAAAGAGAGCGAGATCCAGCTTTTAGAAAATCGAATTATGATGGCGGAGGAGGCCATCAAGATGAGTTTCAATATTCCTTCATGGGATATAGAAGCCTGGGAGATTAGACTTCGAATAACGAAAAATTATAAAAGCGAGCCATCTCATACATTGAAGAGCACCCGTCAACCCACCGTCAACAAAATACGCTCCTACAAGAGCCTCAACACAGTCTGACACTGTCTTCGAGCCTAACCATCTGTGGCCCGTATCACAGGACTTCCCCGTGATAATTCTTGGATCTTCAGATTGGTATTTGGGGTCAATGGGCACTTCCATTGTCTCAATGTCATGGTCACAAGGGCAGGGTTTTGACGGAAGCTGCCCTGGCGCAGTCCATAAAGTAGGATCAAATGCATTGTCTCTTATGTAGCCCTGTAAAAAAAAGGTTCTATACAGTTTCGTTCAAAGATTCATAGAGGATCAAATATTGATAAATGAAGCAGACCGTACTGAAGAACAGAGGTGTGATTTGAACACGTCTACTTATACATGGGTCAATGCCCGTAATCCTTTTCTACAACAGGTGAAACAGGTTAATTCAAAACAACTAAGCTAAAAAAAAATGGGTCAAACAGGTTCAAAGTCTACCGAAGTGTATTTAATGCATAAAACCTCCTAGTTCATTTTATTCAAAAAATTATGTTATAATTAATATAACATTTTTTGTATATCATTTTTTTCTAATCATAATTGTCACACTAGTTAACAAATTAAAATATCTTTGGAAACAAAGTGTTCAATGCCAACCAAACCTGACTCAGATCGACCCGTTCTGTATACTCTGTAACCTAACCTAACCCACCCATTTTGCTGACTAAGAGTACAAGAATCGAAGCTATTGGAGATTGCTGCACCAAAGTCATTTATATGGGATAAGCAAATGTGTACGCTTGTACCAAACCTATGCGGCTATGTTATGTACATATAAGTACGCATACAATAGAACTTTCACAGCATACCTGTACATAACGGCTGATTCCCAGTTTGTATAAGGTGGAATTACAAACTTGCCATGATCGCCAAGAAGAAAGCTGCCCTTCATGTTCCTTTGCATATTTAAGATAAAGATCACAACTTACTACATACTTCAGCACTGAATCACCAAGCCACTTCAATCTCTCCATAGAAAAACTTTCATTGCATCGAATAGTCGTGATGGCTTCCAAAATCTAGACAATACAAGAATCATAGTAGTAGTTTAATGACTGTTAAATTATGGCATCTTGATTGGTTGGTTTCCTAACTTGGACCTTTTTTGTGTAACTTATTTCCTGCAGAGGGACCATTCTTGCAAAGATAAGGAAAGTTGCTGCATAAAGGACTAAAGCTAATCTGATGGAAGTAGACGGATTGAAGTAGAAGATTGGTGACTTTATATACCTTCCTACTGTAGCATTTAGGGACACAACACGATCATTCCTTTTGTCTCGTTATAGAGAAAACTTCAAACCTTAATACCGTTATCATCATGTTAATCCTTTTGTTGATTCTTCTTATGTAATAGATTTGTGTTTGTCCCTTAATCCACTCTCTTGTAGTGGTTTATTGTATTCTTAGGTTGCTATCTCTTTCTGTTGGATCTTGTTGAGTAATACGATTGAATCATTCGAGTGTTTGTGTTTATACTTTGATATTTCATCAATGACAAAGGTCCATAGAAAAGGATCAGTTTCATATTTTGAAAGCATGACAGATGATGTCAAAAGAATAGAGGTGGCAACTTTGGCCCATTTACTTATCAATGGGTGGATTTGGGTTGGAACTCTAATGGGTCATCCGGTAAAATAAAAAACAACAAAAAAAAAGAGTGGGTCAAACAGGTCCAAATTTTTTAACAAACTGCAAAAAATGTGTTTTCTGTATCAACCAAACCCGGCTTGACCCGTTCTACCCGGCAACAAAAGATGATCCACATTTTGACGTCTACCTAACCCGCCCATTTTTCCGTCTCTATATAAGAATATCAGTTACTCTAAATCACATACCGATGAGGCCGAAATACATAAATCAGCAGGGTGGCCATTGATCTCTTCACGAAGTTGGCTAGCCAACATTAAGGACTCCAGCCGGTACATAAATGATGGCAGCAAATAGATTGATTTCATAACATCTCTTATTGTTTCAATAATAACAAGAAGTTCAGGTGGTATACGAGCATAATATATTTGTGTGTCAGTATTCACCTTACAGCTCCCGGCCCTTATCTTCTTTCCATGCAAAATACCTTGTAAATAGAGTAATAAATCATTGCTCAAGGGAAAACAAATGGTTATAAACAAAAAGAACAAAGGTGGCAATTAGAGCTCGCTTACTTATTAATGGGTCAATTCGGATCATGTTTTATTTATTACAGGTCTATATGGTAAAACTATATAAGAAAAACAGGATGTAAACAAATATAGGTCAAAAGTCGGGCAAAATGTTTTTTTAATGTATAAAACCTCATAAATCATAACTTTTACCAATGAACTATAATACTGATTTAGATAATATATACTTTGCCAATGGCGTGTAGCTCACTTGGTAATGGGTTGGGGCATCTTTGCCACATATAACACAAGGTCTTGGGTTCAAGCCCAGACACCCCAATAGCCACAACCATTGGTATACCCCCACATTATGAATAGGCAGCCAATTGTGGCCAGTTTGGGTTGCCAGTTATCAACCTTTTGCCACAAATAATATATGGACAAAGAGTGTTTCAAATCAACATGCCCATTTCTACCTGTGGCAATAAACTACACTTTTTGACCCAACCCGCCCAGTTGCCAAAGCTAAAAAAAAAAGCATAGGCTTTAACATACCTTCACCATTGAAGTCCACAAGAAGTTTATGTGCCCCATGACTTTGCTCTAGCAGCAACATGTTTTGACCAGGGTACTTAAGATCAATTTCATATTTCAATTTAAAATAGTCCATAAATGACGAAAACTCTTCAGCATCATCATGAAAAGGACTATGAGCAGTTTCATCTTGAAGAAGCTCAAGAACAGAATAGATCTTCCCAGTGTGAATTGCCAAAACTACAACATCCTTAACACTGTCTTTGTGAATAGATGTGTTGGCAAAATGAACCATATGTTGGCAATCAGAATCCACCATGATCGTATCCATACTCTCATTGTCATTGTCAACCCTTAAAAGACAATATTTCTTGACAAATTGAACCACTGATGCACTTGAGTCAATCGCTTTCCAGTTGATCTTGAACGGTTCTAGTGACTCGAGTGGCAAAAGCAAGAACATGTATGACGGGTTCCACAGTTTTTGATCAGATTGTAGTAGAAACTCTCTGGGCTCTTCTGACTTTTTGGACCCAATATACAACTTCCCAAATATTCCGTTAAAGAATAGTTCTTGGAATGACTTGCCTTTTGCTACCTAGTTTAAACAACCCAAAAAAGAAAATCATTACGAATAGAAAAATGTAAATTATGAAGGAAAAAGTAACATAGACAGTTGAGGCCCATATACACTCCCATAACAAAGAAAATTTAGGGATATAGAATCATAAACAATTTAATTTTTTTCACACTACAAGAAAGTCATGCCTAAACCTGTTCTGTAGTGAGATGTAATTCTTCCACACATGAAGAGACTTTGCAATTCACATACTTTGACACCAAGTATAATTCCATGTCGATATTAGCCACGTCATCAGCAAGCTTTGATGCAACCAAAAGAACAAAACTTGAATATATCACTTCACCAATGCTGCATTTGAAACTGATTTTATAAGCAAAAAAATCCACTCCATCATCATTTTTATTCTCCCATGTCCCACATATAGCCCGAATGGGTGTGGTTCCATGTAACTCCTTCCTCTTTGTAGTCCCTATAATGGAAAAACAACATGAAATAATCCAAATTACTTCAAGTGACCTTTATTGATTAATATTACAATTCAACTAGTGTATCCTACCTGCACCAGATGGTCGTTCTTCAGTCGCTGTTACCTCAACATAATGCAAATTTGTTTCTTTGAGGTTTTTGGGATCTACAACCAAAGTGTCAAGGTCTTGTCTTTGAGGACTATTGAGCATTGCATGCGTACTCTGAATGATATCACAAATATGTTCTCTTTGCTTTGCATTCCTCCTGTCGAAAATACATTTTATAAGGAAAATTGAAAATAAAGTTCCTTTTTAACGAAGTTTATTACTTCAATTACCTTTCAAGCATGATGATAAACTCAGAGGCACTTTGACAAGCCCATCCCCGTGATTGGACATTGCTACGAGCGGTTTTTGGGATATCAAAACAGATAACAGTTGAACATTTGGGCATGTCAGCGCCCTCATCAACAACATCCGTAGCAAATAATAGATTCACCTATTTTGAGGTCATATTCATTCACTTATTGTTCAAAGGAAAGGAGAAAATAAATTGTTTTTAAACATTCACATTCAAAACAGACATCCGGAGATGATAAGGATTTGCTATTAAGCACTTTGATATCAAAATTTATAGCAGAACCGCATAGAACTGAAATGTAAAGAAACATGTAGAAGTTTTGAAATTCTGTAAGAAAACCTTAGGGTGGTTTTCGAATTTGGAGTTGATAGGTTTGACTAGAAAAATGATAGTCTGCCAATGTTTAGAGCGGACTTATCAGGCTGTAGAGGTTGCAATGTTGACCCACTACAAATGGGTCATGCTATGTATTTATTTTCAACGGGTAAAAACTACCTTAAAATGGAAACGGGTCAAAAAGGACTGAACGGCTGAGTGCTCTAACGTGTATTTCTACAGCATAAACCACCTAAATCACTTCATTTAAAAATTATACTATTGTTAAAATAGTATAATACTGGTAATCATTATTGGCAGACCAACAACTTTTAAATAGATGTAAATGTTTGGAACAAAAGGTGTCCTCGGTTGACCTGACCCGGCCGTTTTAACCTCTGCCCATATTTCACCTCTACACAAGCTCACAAAAACAAGATAAAGATACCTTCCCCGAGCAAAGAGATTCAAGAGTCTTCTTTTGCAGCGTCGGTGACATTGCGTCAACCGATGTTCCCTCACTTGTCAAATATGAAACTTTCAAATGAGATAAGTCCGCAACTCTCTTCACAATCATGTCAAGAACTTTAACAGTTATTAAAGTCTCCACGAAAATGAGACACGATACTTTTGTAGCTTCCCTGAGATCATAACCCCCAAAATAATCATTTCTTAGTTTACAAACTATTGACCAAAGCAAGACATATTCATCATGTATGATCTACATCTCACAAATAAATGCTAGTATTTATATTTCCATAAAAAAAAACTGTATTTATGATGAAATGATGCAATATTACCCAAATGGCTGCAAAAGATAAAAGAGTTGATAAAGTTTTGGTGAGATATATCCAGCTGCTATCATCTTTGCATATTCACATCCAGTGTCAAATATATTTTCGTGGCCTAAGAAAATAAAAAGAAATTTATATCAACAGCTTGCGAAAATCATAAATTCCACAAGTACTTGAAATGGTAACTAAGGTAGCAAAAATAACATACCATTTGGCAAACATTTCTCAACAATACACAATGCATCTTTAAGAAAATAGAAACACTTTAAGCAGCTTTCTTGAAATAAATCACATTCTTCTTTAACAACTTGCAGGGTGTTTGCTACACAAAATTTTACAGCCTACAAAACGATAAAAACATAATTTTGATATGAACTTATACTAATCTCTAAATTGCCAAAATAAATATCAAAATATTATATACACACAGTGACATAAATATAGATATAAACATACCTCAAAAGCACACAAAAGGCCAAGTTCATCAATGCAAGAAATGATGAGAGAGTGATCATTGGACAGTCTTTTTCTTAGCATCTCATGCTTTTCATTGCTATCTTTGTGTTTATTTTGTAGTGATATTTGCATCTCAAACAGTTGCACTTCAAACTGTTTGTATCAAGGATAAACATTTCAGGGTTCCATTTTGTTTTTGCTAAAATATAAATTTACAAAAAAAAAGAAAAAAGCCAACAACAAAAACAAAACTTGGGATTTCTTTAAATATTCATACCTTGAGTCTTGAGGATTCCAGTTTGACTTTTAGATCCACATGGTCAACTTTTGATTGTTGATAGAATGAATACTTATGTGAGACAAATGGTGCTGTTACATTCTCCATCTCTGTCCTGTTTTCAGTACTTGAAAACAAACAAACAAACAAAAAAAAAAAACTTTCTAACAAACAAAAATATCAAATAATCACAAAACCAACTTTGATATTGAACAAAGATAACTTAGGTAGCCAAAAGCCCGACTCGATATCAAATGTATCAAATATTACATTCTAGCCAACTTTTTTCGACTACCTAAGTTTTTTTTTTAACAAAAAAAGAAAATAACTTACAGTTTTGGTTGTTTGCTAATGATATTATTACCATTCGCAAAAGAATCATGATTCATCGTCATGGTTTGAAAACATCTTTTCAAAGGATTTGTTGAGCCCTTTGCAAGATGCATCTTGTTGTGCTTAATGAAATGAAAAAAATCCAAACTAATTTGTGTGTGTGTTTTATGTAGTTGTTAGTTTGTGTGTTTTATCTGTTGAAATGAGAAGAAACAATAATGTATGTATGTTTGTGTGTTTAGCTAGTCTTGCTGTAAGAGATTGTATGCAGGAATCAAATCAAAACTGTAAGGCTTTTTTAATGAATTTAATGAGTGCTTTTTATTTTGAGAAACCTTTCATGCCATATTGCCATGCATGAACTTTAACCAAATATAGTATGTACTACTTACATATAATGCATGTATGTACCTATGTACTTATGTATGTATATATGTATATATGCATGTTATGTATGTATGTAAAAAATTTTTTTTTGGGACGCGATTTTCGGACAGCAACTCTACCTCATCATACAAGGGTGAGGGCCACTACATGGTAAACGTGAGTGTCTTATCCGTGTCCCGACTACCGCAAAATGGCTTCCCTGGATAAAACCCCACAAAAATCCGGCCGAGCTTTGAACCTCCCTGTATCTTGGGTAAAACCCCATGATTCCACCAGTTGAACTGGCTTCATTGTCATGTAAAAAAAAAAAGGGTAATAGGGGAACCCTAGCCCCGGTACCACAATTGATACCCATCGACCCACCCCGTATGGGCTTATGATGCCGGTGAAATTTTCACCTAATTCTCACATGATCTGTGCACCCTTAAGGATCGAACCCGTGTCTTTCAACTTCACATGTGGGCCTAGTTTTCATCGGTAACGAGTACCACTCCATCTATGATGGATTGGTTGCTTCATTGTCATGTATGTATTTACTTAGTATGTAATTAATATTAGGCAAATGTTTTTCATGTTGTTAAACTTTGGTAATTACTTTCCTGAACTTACTTTAAAACAAAAGAGTGACTTTTTGTTTATAAATCTTCTTCACCTCTTTCACATATTTATTAATCCACTAACAATGACTTTTAGCCCAAATGTAATTAAGTGTCCCAACACACTAGAAATTGATGTTTAGTAAACAAATGTATATACTCTATAAAAAACATACTTTTTAAGATTTGTAAAAACTAACGACCTTTAATCATTGGACGAGACCAACTGAAGTATATATGATTGTGTAACAACATCGTGGCTTGCCTGTTAAATGTCCTTATACGTGTAAACACACATTATCTTGTTTATTTGAATCAGGTTAATTAAGTTTCATACATCATTATAAGATTTTTTTTTTCCAGAAAATTCACACAAAATACGCAAGTCTATGATAGAACTAAAACCTGTAATTTATTTTTTTAACTGCACCTATAGTCTATTAGGGTGAAAGGTGTGGGCAACATTTTTCATCGGTACCGCAATTTGGCATGGTGAAACAAAATCCCCTTGCTTTTGGCATGAATTGGCATGCGGCATTGACATGAGATTTTGGCATAGGGATGTCGATGTATAGGTGCTTTTGGCATGAATTGGCATGGGGTTTTTGTTGTAACATGCATTAATGGTGGTAGGTAGAGTCAATGCCAAATTTTGGCGTGGGGTAACACCACCTCCTACTTTTTGGCATACTTCGGCATCTGTTGGCATGGGGTATATGACTTAATTTGATTGGTGGT
Source organism: Asclepias incarnata (assembly GCA_025447715.1). NCBI lineage: Eukaryota > Viridiplantae > Streptophyta > Magnoliopsida > Gentianales > Apocynaceae > Asclepias > Asclepias incarnata. The sequence continues at coordinate 13,327 of JAOEHQ010004361.1, forward strand.
TGCAATGCCAAACTTTGCAATTTGGAAACCATACCCATCTCCCTGCGGTAACAAGGGAACGTGGATTATGGATCAAGATCTGCAGACTGCCCGCTTGGATGTCACTGTGGGTACTTGATCACTAACAACTTACTCACCGTTCAAAAAAAAAATACTACAAGCGTTCCCGTGCATTGCACGGCAGTCGAATGTGTTTTAAATATTTTAACATGGACATACGGCTAAAAGATTGAAGGTGGCAGCGTCCATGATAGATGTGTAACATAGACAGTTACAAGGGTATTATATTTGATTTTATTTTTTTTAATTTTTCATTATAGTTATTTTAACCTTTTAATTTATAATAGCATATTAAACATTTTTTTTAATTAACTTTATTTTGTTTTGACTAATTGATATTGTATTAAATTTGATTTAAAATTAAATGTTATAGTAAAGTTGCAAGTACTTAAAAATTTATATTTAAATACACCATCAAACGCTTTATAATGTAAGATAGACCCATCTTAGTATTTGACATTCTGGCCCGTAATTGGTGGGTGATAGGGTGAAGGCAAATTTATGGGAGTAATGAGCAGTTTTCTCCACGTTTGTGAAGGCTGAGATCATCACCATTGAGAAGATTATTGAGATTGGTTGCAGGTCGGAGTTGAGAAGAAAATAAGGCTGTGCAGGTTTCGACGGCAACTAAGGTTTTGAAATAACAAGTGCTTTTGAAGATCAAACTTTATGGTCTTCTTTAATTAAACCAGTTTATTAAAGAATGGACATACATGCATACTTCATGTATTATAGACTAATTAAGTATAATCTGAGTAACTAAATTTGCCTTATTTTATAGGAATCTATATCTATCTGATCATAAAACAAATACAACTTTAATCAGCAAACTAGAGAATTGATATATTAAACTTGGAACCGGGAGTGTCTACGCTCCATAGTCGATGAACATTGTCCAGTATTCCTATCAGTCATATGCAATTTTCAAGTAATGTCTAATATCTAGTTTCTCAATCAGGCCTTTTCACCAGAAGCATGATGTTTGTCAACAAAATAAAAGACCATTTGACATCTACTAACAAAATCCATTCACATTCTAGTCAATTTTGAGCTTTCCTAGTTTCTGAAGTTCATAGAGCATGAGTAGAGCAGCAGAGTCTAATGAACTCTTTTTATCTGCGCGTGCATGGCCCGTGAGTTCAACAACACAATCACCAGGAATAGTCAAACTGATAAGGGATTCATGGCTATTACACCCCATTCTTTTGTTAGCTCCTTCACCAATTTCTATTAGAAATCTGCAAGTTCATTATTCAACGTTAGGTCTGTTCCTGAATGAAACACTAGGAAAAACAGATTTCTGCAAATAATTTGAACAAATGCTTACTAACCTTGATTTTTTTTCTGTTGATGTAAAAGAAGGCATTGGCCAGTTCATTTTCTGGCATAGCTCAAAGAGTGAAATTCTCGGTCCCCCCTTTTTCATGTTGATGGACTTTAAGACTGCCATTGAAATGAACATAATTTAAAAAGAGAATGTGAAGTTTTATTTTAAAATGAACAAATGTGTATGTTGATTACCTGGGATTTCCAATTTAGGCTTGTCGAGTTCCATATTTTTGTTGTCTTCCCTTTGGGTCTTCTTTAACATTCCTCTCTTCTGTCAAAGAAATGACATGAACATGTCAAAAGGCAACATTAATTGTCTAACTAATGATGCTTTAGGTGTGAGGATGATTTCAACTCATTTGCTCATGAATGCATTGATTCAGATTATGTTTCATGTGTGACGGGGTCAAACAAGTAAAATCTTACAAAACATTAGCTTTAGAGGAAACCTATCAAAAGTGTATTTTTAGTGAATAGACCCTCCTAAATCTTTTTATTCAAAATAATTAGACTATTACTGAAATAGTATACTTTTCAATTAGATTTAACACAACAGTTATTTATAGCAATAGAAAAATCAACAAAAGAATTCGGGTAAATCAGATTTGTACAAGAAATGACCCATATTGACTTGTTACCCAACCCATCTGACCTCCTCCCCCGAATTTTCTCTTCTATTTATGACTAACTTAATCAGAAAGGCAAAACAAGTAATAAAAAGGAAACCAAACCTCAAGCTCTCTTAACAGTTTAAGAGCGGCTTGACCCCTTGCAAACTTTCGGGTTGAACCTGTGCCTTCTCCAATCAAAAAGACATCTTTGAGCTGCAATCTTAACTCAACCGTCACATCTTCATCATTAGGTCTATATTCCTCTTTGGTGAAATAGCCCATCAAGTCACACCATTCCTTCAATTCACGCAAAGGAGGAAGCTTGAGTTTATCCGGTGTTACTATTGGAGATAATAAAGGCTTAACGATTCTCCAAACTTCATCAAGATCGAGCTTTGCATCCACAAATATAGCCCCCGCGATACTCTCAACAAGGTCACCAAGTGCCTTTAACACAAATATGATAAATCAATAAACATAAACAAATCAAAACGTTTTGCAAACATAAGATTGTTCTTCAACTCATTCATGAAGAAATAATTTCCTAAATTTGCGACACATTCTACTCTTGGGGTAACCTAGTGAAACGGTATCGTTGTACAATAGATGTGCAATTTTGACCCATATTTCGGCGTTATGTTTTACTTCTGACAGGTCAAATGGATGAAAATTTCAATCAAAAATGGAACGGGGTCAAATGGGTTGAAAGGGTCTAACGTCTCCCAAGTGTATATTTAATGCATACAACTCCTAAATCATTTTGCTACAAAAAGTTAGACTGTTAATGTAATAATGGATAGAATTTAAATTTCTGGACACATAAATGTTTCTGGCTGAGCCTGACCCAGCTTGTACAACAAGTTATGACTTTTGATCCAAACCCATTTTGACCCGTCATGTAACTCAGTCAACCCGCTCATTCTTTCTTCTTCTACTGCCCAAGTATTCAAGAAAGACAGGTTGAATACATCAAGAACTGTAAATGTACCTTTGGGAATTTTTTGGTCTGGAATAAGTTTGTATCAGTGGAAGAAGTGGCTACAAACTTCTCATAATCCTCAATTTGACCTTTTAGATAGCTAGAGTGATGCTGGAGGTGGAGATGAATACCCCGTCTCACAGCAACATATGCGAAATTTGCATTATTCACTGAGGCTGACCGTAAATCCGTCAGCTCACCTGGACTAATATCGTTGTGTTTGTTGTAAAGATACCATGTGATTAGCAAGTCCAATACAGAGTCACCGAGAAATTCTAACCTCTGTAAGAAAGCATGCACAAAAACAGTGAAAAACATTGTTAGTATAGCACCTTTGGTGATTTCAAATCTCAATAGACATTAGTATATCAGGTCATTGAGAAAACAAACCACCACCAAAGTGGCCTAGTGGTTAGGCATCATGTTTTCTCATAAAAAGTCTCAGGTTTGAAACCTCCCTAGGTAAACATTTTGTAAGTAGCCAGAAAAATGATTGGAAATGGTCACGATACCCCAGTTAGGCCTCGTACATCTGAGTCGAAAATACTCGTCATCGTCGGATAACCCAAACAAGGAAAACCTCATCCGTTTAGTTCACTAAGACAACAGAACTTTACATATAAAAATGGCAATGATTATTTTTTATTTTTTTTAGAACAACATACCCATTTACTTATGACTGAGTCCACTCGGGCTAAATTTTATCTCTAACTGCTCAAATACGTGAAAGAGAAAGAAAAAAAAGTTAGCACAAAATGAAATGGGACAAAAATTACCGAAAGTGTATTTTTGATGCACAAAGCCTTGTAAACTTTATTATTAAAAAAGTATTAGATTGATTTTGAAATTATATAACTTTTGATCATGTTACACATTAACTTTTTATACTTTTTTCTAACAGTTTCAATAAGAAGTGTTTCAGGGAACCTGACCCAGATGACCTGTTCCTTAAAAAACTTACCCACCTTTGATTCCGACCCTTTTTTAACCTGTTATCCAACCCCTCCATTTCACCACCGCTATATTAAGATATTACTGAAATTAAATTGATACAATACCTCGTAACAAAATCCAACTCCCTTGTCTCGATCAGATGCATGTGTGATAGCCTCCAACAACAAACCTTTCACCACAAATTGATACCCGAGTTTTGACTCTAAACACTGAAGGACATCAAGTTTTGGAGTATATGCATGAAGTGAAGCATTTTGAAGAGCTTCATTGACGCGTTCTGGATCAAGCTCACAACTTATACCGAGCCATCTCATACATTGAAGAGCACCAGTCAACCCACCATCAACAAAATACGCTCCTATAAGAGCCTCAACACAGTCTGACACTGTCTTCGAGCCCAACCATCTGTGGCCCGTATCACAGGACTTCCCAGTGATAATTCTTGGATCTTCAGATTGATATTTGGGGTCAATGGGAACTTCCATTGTCTCAATGTCATGGTCACAAGGGCACGGATTTGACGGAAGCTGCCCTGGCGCAGTCCATCGCGTAGGGTCAAATGCATTGGCTCTTATGTAACCCTGTAAAAAAAGATTCCGTACAGTTTCGTTCAAAGATTCATAGAGGGTCAAATATTGATAAATGAAGCAGACCGTACTGAAGAACAGAGGTGTGATTTGAACATGTCTACTTATACATGGGTCAATGACTATAATCCATTTCTACAACAGGTCAAACTGGTTAATTCAAAACAACTAAGCTAAAAAAGAAATGGGTCAAACAGGTTCGAAGTCTACCGAAGTGTATTCTATAAAACCTTCTAGTTCATTTTATTCAAAAAAAATTATGTTATAATTAATATAACATTTTTTGTATATCATTTTTTTCTAATCATAATTGTCACACTAGTTAACA
>JAOEHQ010004372.1:0-18159 GCA_025447715.1 Asclepias incarnata
TCTTCCAAGATGTTAAATCTGATGAAAAACCCCTTAGAAAGCTCCAAAAACGGCTGGAGAAAAAGATTAGGGCTTAATGATGAGTTTTGGAAGGTATTTATATGTTTTGGAAAATTTCCTTTTCTGGTCGCACAGTGGTCTCGGCGAGACCAAGGTTGGTCTCGGCGAGACCACCCTTTTTCTTGAATTTTTCTTCTTTTCGGCCTTCTGATCTCGGCGAGACCATATATGGTCTCGACGAGACCAACTGAAAAATCCTCAAAAACTTCATTTCTTCTTCTAAACTTTCCTTGTAAACATCCGTAAGCCTACTTGGACCTCAAAATCATCGTTCCATGTTAATTTCATGCAATGTACCTGCTATAAACCTGAAAGCACTAGCACATACCATAACGAACCAAATATACATGCAAAACGACTTAAAACAAACATAAAACGTCCAAATAGCAATGTGGGAAATATGTATATATTGGTTCACATCAAGATCTCTGTATCAAATAGAACTAACATAATATACGTGATTGTTCATGTGTATCGCCACATACGGGTTTTAAAAAAACACAAATAATTCTAGGCCAACTATGGCCACGTGAAACATTATTCAGATGTTTTAACAATGGAATGTGTATGGAAGATATTAATGAGATTCATGTAAATGGATGATATTAATGACATGCACATGGATACAAGCATTCATCGGCACTCATGTATTTGCCATGATATAGATGGTTATATATATCTATCGTGGCTTTCATGGGTGTGTTTGGTTATGGTGTTCAATGGCTTTTGATTCGTCGAATCATCGCTTTGCCTTGGTTTTGGAACGATATTTGTGTTCGAAGCTAATGGGTTTTATTTGATTTGTTTTGAAATTATTCGGAATCTTCTTTGACAAAGTTTTCGAAATATTTTGTGGTTTAATTCGAAAAGTTGGTTATATGGATTTATCCGATTTGGTTTTGGTTTTTCAAGGCCAGATGTATATTTGGATTTAATTATTATTTTAAGTTCACTAATGCCTTTAAATTTGTTCCAATGACTACGAGGGAATCGTTTCATGGTTTGACAAACTGAAAAAGTTTGAGGAACAAGATTTCAAACATTGGAAAAAGAAGATGTACTTCTGGTAATTACTCTGAAAGTCACTTACGTTATGTCTACTCCCATGTGCATGTCACACTATGCTTTAAGTAAGAAATTTCTTGTGAGCAATTTATCCTATTATAAAATGGTTAATTTAAAACATGTTGTGTAACAGTAGAATCAACTGTTACATGTTATGTTAAAGTAAATTTACACAAAATGATTCGAAAATGGATAACATTAGTGTTGTCTCAAGATAGACAAACTTCTATTTTAATGGAAAGACATGGCAATTTTGTTGGGCTTGGATACTAGCCTAACAGTATGTCTGCTTTCTAAATCTATGATCCATTTGAAACAGAATCCATGTGCATGGCTTCTTTGTCTAGCATTAGAATCGACTATGTTACTATATTAGAACATACTAGATTAGTACATGTTAATTAATTTAGAATGAAAGACATGTCTATTATGAGTCTTATATATATAAAATAAGTATTAATGTAAAAAAAAAAATAGGATAAGATCTTGACCATTAGATCATGATAAAATTGATACACGAAGCTTCATAGAGCACAAATATATATGATGCACGAAGATTTTCATGATGCACAATTAATTTCAGTTAAAAGAAAATGATTGAATTATTTGTTTTACTTTAATAGTTGTTTTACTTGAACCAAAACCTATATATATATATATATATGACAACCTTATATTCACTTTTGTCTATATATATATATATATATGGGAAATGTTATTTAAGAACCCCTAAAAAAAGAATGTGAAAACAAATCATGACCCTGGCTCTTGATAAATAATAAGTTTCATCTAATTAAATATCAAAAGTATAAAACATTTTGAATGAATTAGATGAAACTTATGATGTACTAGTTTTTATATATGTTATAAATAACAATATGTTGTAAAGTATAAATTACTATCAAAAATATGATTGGTGATGGAAATAAATAAATATGACAACAATGAATATAATAAAGTTGTTAATATAGGAGTTTTAATTATATAAGATTTCTAAATCTATATATTAATTACTTAAAAATTTTAGTTATTTATCTTATCTGAAAAATAGGATTCTTGAATATAAATCTATATATTAATTAATTAAATTTTTTAGTTATTTATGTTATCTGAAAAATAGGATTATTGAATATAAAATTAAAAGATTACGTGTCGCTTAAATAAAATATCGCGTGTCGATTAAAGGATGTTTCAATCATGTTTTAATATATTGGTGTATATATATATAGGGAAAATCATCCATACTGCAACTTTAGGTACTGTATCTCTCACATATCGGTGATTCAATATGTACATTTAATAAACTTTAAGAGGCAAAATAGAAACTTTTTTCTTAACAAATCTGCATTACAGATCATTTTCCCATATATATATATATATATATTTATATGAAAATTTGGATCCCATCCCACTACAAAAAGTTGTATCAAAGTTATTATGAATGATTATAATTATAAATAGGGGATAACTTATATGCTTTGATAGGTGTTTTCTCCTCACAACAATTTTAAATGAGGGATATAATGTGTATATTTAACGAACTTTAAGGTGGGACAATAAAAAAATTTTATTAAAGAATTTGATAGAAGCATGATTCTTTGAAAGCACTAAGTTATTCCCTTATAAATAATATAATAGTAAAACCCCTGGAAATTAATCACACACATATAAAACAGATTATATTGATTCGGTTCTGCGACTTTTTTTTTCTTCTTCTTCTCAAGTCCAAAACGTTCAAAACGATTGAAGGTGTGTATAACTTCTTTTCTCTTATATACGTTGATTAATTCATGAAGATATCTGGGTTTTTGCCTCTTGGGTGTAAGTCCAGAGATCTATATGTGGAACAAAGTGTAGTTAGGATTATTTGGTTTGGTAAGAAATTTGTCGTTAAAAAAACATATATATATATATATATATATATGAAAAATCAGATGAAAATGCTCTTTTTGTTTGAATAAATTTTTACGTTCTTTGTTCTTGTTGCATAAAGTCTTTAAATAACAAAAAGAATTGGTGCACTAATCTACTATTCACGTTATTAACCAAAGTTCGTAATGCACAATTATATGTGTGAGTGTGTGTGAATCTGGATGGAAAAAACTGATTTTTCTAAAGCATAAACGAGTTTTTATAATACACAATCCGGACTTGATCAATTTTAAGAGCCCTCGATCTCACGTACGTAGGTCAAACAGGTCCTTTGACTAATTACGCAGTATATATGATACAGTAAATCCTACTTTAGTTCTAATCAATCTTCTTTTTGGGAAACCACATTCATGCTTTTCGTGTTGATCATATGGGCAATTAATTTGTTTGATTATAAACTTACAAAATTATTAAAATGTGATCGATTGACTTAAAATGATAGAGTTGAAAAATAATTATTATCTGCATTTTTAAACATAAATAAACATGAAAATATATTTTTCACCATTTTCATAGAGAGAAAACAATTTTGAAAAAACATGTAATCTATCTTCAAAACTTTATCCCATAGTGACCTAAACACCTCTAAATTAATCTATACACAATGCATGCATTGATGCATATGATTATTATGTATTTATAAAAAATTAGCAATATTAGTTGAGTATCTGATTAAGATATTTATTTGTAAATAATTAAGTATGATTAAAATTCTTTATTGGAGACGTACGACTCGTTAGAGTGAATTTTTTGGATAAATACTTAAATAGTGCTTTATCCAAACATATTTGCAAAAATAGACGGTCAACGAAAAAGTTTGTAAAAGTAGTAAAATCGGAGGTGCCTTTGCCACCTGAACGAAACCGGAGTTCCAACCTCCGGCTCTTGGGTACGTCGCATGCCACATGATGGTTTCGTGACGATAAGAGAGATGTGGAGGTGTCGGAGTTCCTACCTCAAGTCCTTGAAGCTTTAGTCATTTCAACCAAATCTCTCTTTTATAGGGACCGGAGGTAAGAACTCCGGACCCTCCACGTTTCTCACTTATCGCCACGAAGCCTCCATGTGGCATGACACGTACCCAAGAGTCAGAGGTTGGAACTCCGGTTTTGTTCAGGCGGCACCACCTCCAGTTTTACTACTTTTACAAAGTTTTTCGTTGAACATCTATATTTGCAAATATGTTTGGATAAAGCACCATTTATCCAAAAAATTATGTGTTTTTGTACTTGTGTTATGTTCTCTAGCGTCTTGCTAAATAATATATGTTTATTTATTGAATAATTAATTGTTGTTCAAAAAAAAAAAAAATGATTAGATGTACTTTATAAAAGTGAGGTTAGGGATTCAAACCATTAATTGTTATAGTACTCTTGAGTTTATTAGTTAGTTTGTTTGATCGTTTAAAAAGAAAAAAGGAAAGTAAGTACATAACTATGGTTAACGTATTTATGATATTTTATATGCAGATGGAGCCGTTGTTGGAGTGTGTGGCGGCGGTTGCAATAATAATACTAGCAGGTTTCTTTGCGCTGATACTAGCGGTTGCAACAATGACTTTCTTTGTGCTGGCACCTCGAAAATTTTCCCATCTTATCACTAGCAGGTTTCTTAATTTGTTATTCTGTTTCTTTTCTATTTATTCATGTCTTGATTTCTGTATAAACGAACTACGTACTTGTTTACTTTCTTTTTTCTCTTCTTACGGAAGGAATAATCTAATAACTTTAATCTCAAAAAAATAAAACTATATGAAATAATTGGGTTCAAATATTAAATGCCAAGTGCTTTTTTAAGTATACAAGGACGCAAAACGTACCTAGCTTTTCATAAACAAAATACACATGGGAACTTTCATGTTTTATACACATAATGCATGGAGGTCTCGATCGAGGGGTGTTAATTTGCGAGGGCATTGCACATAAAGACCCTCATGGTTGAGGTGAGACACTCAGTGACTTCAATAATGAGGAGGTTATGGGTTCAATTTAAATCTCACATGAAACAAAAAATGGGATTTTCCATGTTGGGTCAGGAGTTTTTTTTCTCAATGTGGAATTTTATTGTTTATTAGATCGATTGACATGAACTTCATTTTTGCTTACGTGGTACAGATGATAAAATAGTTTACGTGGTACAGATAATAAAATAGTTTACCGTTTTGACATTGCTGATTTTTATTCCGGCAACCTGATTTTTATAGTATAACTTCCTATCCTTGAAGCGATGTGGAGTAATCGCCCCGATTCGAAGGTTCGCGCCCGTTTATAGTATAACTTCCTATCCTTGAAGCAATGTGGAGTAATCGCCCGATTCGAAAGTTCACGCCCGTTTGTCACTACCGCCACTTTCATTCCCATCCGTTGGAGTATTAAATAGCAATATATATATGTGTGTGTGTGTCCAGTAGATCAGACTTATTAAAGTAGTATAAGTTCATAGTTAATATGCTTGAATTTTCTCTCGCCTATGATAGAATTAATATGATCGGGTGTGGTGACACGATGATAATTCAGTAGTTCAGTGATCCAAATTAAAAAAAAATTAACCAGGTTTTGTTTAAGGCTAATCTGATGAACAATAACTCATAGAATTACCAACTAGCTACTTGTGCCTCATTGGAATTTTAGAGTTTCAAGTAGAAGTCCAACAGGTCTCGCGCATGTTCGAGGCTTGGTCCCTTTCAGAAAAAAAATAGATTGTTCATACACGTACCTAGACAAAATTAGATGCTCTGGTGATCAGTTTTTTATTTTTTTTTATAATGGCCCACTAAATCCGAAGCCGAAAACTCCGTTCGGGGTGACCCAATGGCGAAAGGCACCGCAAGCTGATCCAACCCAGCCTTACGGAGCCCAAGCCCAGTAGCTCAACGATCCAGGAAAAACCCACTAACTTTCCCGCCTAAAATCAAGACACTAAACTAATGGGAAAACTTGTTTGGCTTGGAGATCCGGAAACCTGGGCCAGGTCTTCCCTTCATTGGCCCCATGCCCCTACCACTAGGCTGCAGAGCTAGTTGCCTCTGGTGATAAGTTAATCAAAGCAATTTTGAAATGTTTAAGAGCCCCCTTATTTCCACCCTCAAAAAACCTATTTTCACCCTTTTTTTTTTATCATCATATTATTAACCTCATAAAAATCCCAACCCTCATAAAAATCCTAACCGCCGATCACATCCCTTTTTTTTTCTTTTCGTTTTTTATTATTATTATCATGTACCCACATTTTTAATAATAAAAAATTCCAGATTATTCAAAAACCAATAATACAAAATCTATATCATCAATTCATCATCATCATCTAAAAAAAAAAACCTAGGGTAAAAACCCATATAATTATTGAAACGTGAAATTATTAAGTTGAAGATCTACTACACAAACCTTGGATTTCATCTTCTTTGTGTTACAAACCACCCACCACCGCCACCTCCCACCACCACAGCTACTAGTGTTTTCCATCAGATTATTTGAAATGAAGATTGAAAAAAACCCCACCCTTAGTGGATGATTTTGAAACCCTACCCACCAACAATTACCCGATCGGGTTTTCAACAAAGCCCTCAAAACTCCAGCCACCGCCACCGAGTATTTTCCGTCGAGAGCATGAAGGGGCCGGTGGTGGTGGGTTTTCCGGCGACAATTGAAGACGATAACCGCCATCATCTGAAACGCTGATTGCCATCACCCACATTTAACCACCACCATCTGAAACCCTAATCGTCAACGGCCGCTAACACCTCCGTCCACCACCACCACTTCTTCCACCCGTCAAAGCTATAAATCGTAGATTGTGGTGTGGTACATGTGAAGAGATATAGATAGAATCTGTAACAGGATCTTCTCTTCTTTTTCTTGAGATGATGATGATGATGATATAGATTTTGGATTAGATTTGCTCTTGTTGATTTTGGTTTTGTTGTTGATTTTGTTAAGTATTTTTGTTGATTTTGTTGTTGGATTAAGATTTGGGGGAAAAAAAGGATAGAATTTCATGTAGATGTATAGATATAATTTTGGTATGTATAGATCTATATATATATAGATATAATGCAGGTATGTATATAAAGAAAGAGAGATAAAAGAGTTAATTTCATTAGGTGCCCCTCACAGATGGTAAAATACGAAAATACCCTCACCAGATGAGGTTAAACGGCCATAGACTAACGTCCGTTAGTCAAAAGGGCACCTATTGAAATTAACACGAACCACAGGGGCACCTAGCAATGAAAAAAAAGCACAGGGGCCAAAGAGATAATATTGACAACCACAGGGGCACCTAATGAAATTAACTCTATTTTTTATTTTGGATTTTCCCAACCTCTCCATTTACCTCTCAATATTTAACTTATTTTTTTTATTAGTTGGGAATTTAGCCACGTTTGGTATTTAGGAATTTTTGTTTTTTGGTGGATTTTATAAAAACTTTTTTTGGTTGTGAATCTTGCTTTCTTTTGTATATTTTTGTTTTTTTTTTAATGTATTTTGTGAAATTTTTTTATTTTTAGTTCTTGGTTTCTGATTTTTTTTTAAAGTAAACTTTTGTTATTTTTGTGAATTTCTTTTTTCTTTTTGAATTTTAGTTTCTTACATATAATAAATACATATATTTGATATGACAAATTTAATAAATTTTTAGTTTTCTTTTATGTCTTCGTCTATGTTTTTCTTCTTTTCACAAATTCATTTTCATTTCAGTTTATAACTAGCATACCGAAACCACATAATAACAAACGCAAACACAATAATTAAGGCTACTGTGCGGTTGTGGTAATGCCCTTAAAAAGAAAAATGAACAACCGCGGGTTTTTTTTTAACATTATGTTTTACGAAATTATCAATATATTTAAAGAAAAAAACGCGCAAAAATAATAATTACGGCCCCGCATCGCGGGGCTTGCGAACTTCCTAGTTGTAGTTATAAGTCACTTATCAAAGCTCGTCGGAAAAATCATGCTAAACGTGCGAAAGATATTAGATTTCGACTTTCGGAAATACAAGAAGCTTTATATCAAGTTGTAGAAATTGATAATAATCATAAATCCTAAAATGAACCAAACTCTTTAGCAAGAAATAAGCTTGGTAAGTTTAAGTTTTAGTAACACTGGTTATTTAGTTTAAGATCTTATATATTGTAAACAAGAAATTAAGATTTAGGAATATGCTTATCTACATTGCTATTCAAGAAAGTTCTTATTTCCAGAGTTTAGAATAACCTAAACCGATATTGATACAATATTCTTTTCAAAATTGCAAAAAACAACTATTTGATGCACTTGATAAAAATGACAAAGTTGACTTTTCTTTGTATTCGTGAAATTATTTCTTTCAAAAAGAAGATTCAAGTGTAAAAAAATTCTAGTTTCCTCATTAATTTTTAAAAAGTTGTACTCCTTAAATAATAAAAGTTTTAACTTGTCTTATCTTTGTATTGAAGCTGTTTTTATGTATATTGGTATTACTTTTTCTTCATTTTATAAAGCCCATTTTATAATATCGCACCCGACATTCAAAATTCTTTTGTTGGCCCTGTTTAGATCAATTTGTTGAACATGTTTTTTTTTTTTGAACAACAGAAATTATATTAAAAAAGCAACTAGCAAGACACTAGTCGCAAAGAAGTACAATTACAAAATACAAAGAAAAAGAAACAGAAACAGGAAATAAAGTCAATAACTAATCTAGAGATACAATAAAAACACACTCTAGATACAACAATAACTAATTTGTTGAACATGTATTTTATGTTTTCGATGTTTTAAGTGGCATATTTATTTGATTTCAGTTACTAGTTTGCCATAATAAGTATAAATACAATATACACAATTATAGTTAAAACTACAAAAGAGTGAAACCCAGCCCCCAAGATACAATGTTTTAAAAACCAAATTTTTGGTTGAACCGAAAAAGTTTTCAGGGCCGGTCGGACCGGTTCAACCGGTTGAGTTTTTTTTAATATATTTTTTTTATAATAATGCTAATAAACTTGTTACAATTGAATGAAAATAATTAAAATACAATTACAATCCACTTAAAAATATTATCATACTGTTATAATAAAAGAAAATATAAGTTTTAAAGTTTACAAACCTAATACCAGACATCCCTTCAAAACCCGATCAAACCGGTCTTCTAACCGGGTTTTAAAACATTACCAAGATCCACATGATACCATATCGACCACTAAATCCCACCACGTGGGCATTATTAATCTTTAATCGATAATAATATAATACAAACAAAATAAATACAATTATTTTAACAATGTAGACCCAATTACACTTTTGTTTGATTTGAAGTCTGCTACTTCCTTCCCAATGTCCCAACTACTTTGCAAAAAAAACTACCTACCTCTCTCACCAAACTTATATACATACACATTCATGTATCTATCTATTCTTTCAACCACTCAAACTTAAAATCATTCTTGCATTCATCACCAAAAGTTTTTACCTTTTTAGTCCTTTGGTAAAATCTTGATTAACCAAAGTTAAAAAAGGTACTTCTTATGCTAATGCAAATGTATGTATTGTTTCTTTTTTTCTAGCAAATGTGTAGCTTACAAATTGATTGTTGACTAATATTTCACGATTTTTAGTGGGTTTCTTGTTTTTATTTTATTTTATGTAATGAATCATGTACTTGTAAAGTAATGACCTTTTTGTGCTACTTTTTGCAGATATTGATTTGGGTATTTTGTTTTGACCTTAAAGGTTAAAACTTTGGGCAAAAATGGTGGTTTCTGGTGCATTGAGTTGTGGAATTGGTGGTTTTATAAGTGAAAAAAGGACAATTAGGAGACATTTGGGTACTCAAATACTTGCACATAGTTTTGGGGTTAATCGAATTGGGATTCGAAGTAGGAGATTAAAATTTAATAATGTAGTCAAGGGTTGTGGGTTGATTAGTGATCAAGAGGCTTTGGAGTATGACTTGGGTGCTTCTAAGTTGGAGGAAAGATTAGCCGAAACACGAGATAGGCTCATTAACGGTTCAATCGATGAACCAATGTAAATATTTTTGGGTCATTGATCATTTGTTTAGTTGCTTATTGAAGTTGTATAAGTGATTTGAAATGTGTGATTTTGATAGTTTGCTTATATTTTGTTGTGTGTTAGTGAATCGGTGGGGACTTTGATTGATGCTAAACCGGCTCCAAGCGTTCAAACTGAGCTTGTGTTACTTGCATTGCCGGCTATTGCAGGGCAGGCAATTGAGCCTTTGGCACAACTTATGGAGACAGCTTATATCGGTAGACTTGGTAAGCTTTATTTGGTTATCTAGAATCTACAGCGTTGCTTCTTTTAAGTTTCATTTGGATGATGGTTGGGATGATAGTTTGTTGCCTTAGTTGTTTCACTAACTTAGGAGTATTTACGAAAAATATGAAAAAAGTTCAAAGTTTGTATAACTTAAAAGGTAATATGTGACTAAAATAATGTGAAAATTGTTGAATGACTTAAATAGTAACATTCTTACACTAATTTGTCAAATGATTAAAGACTTATTTAGGAAACACATATAGCTTAATGCCAGATCGCTTTTAAGTAGATTTAGAGGTTATCGGTTAGTCTACTACTTTGAATTGTGTGTGATTAGTTATCATAAATTTATTGCTGCAAGTTTTTTTGTGAAAATATCTCTTTTTTTCATAAGTTGCCAACTTATGTTAGTCATCTACATATTTTTCTTGATAAATTCTCAACTTTATAATCTTTTCCTATTAAAGGTGCCTTGGAGCTGGCATCAGCTGGTGTATCTATATCGATTTTCAATATAGTATCGAAGGTGTTCAATATTCCCCTGCTCAGCGTTGCCACTTCATTTGTGGCAGAAGACATAGCTAAGTATGCACAAAGTCATTCGGATTCAGGTATATATTTAAAAATAAAGGTAGCAATAGTATACAAGTGATCACTAAACGTATATGGTTTTTATATGTTGCATAGTTTAAGTCATCTACATGTTTTTCTTGATATTATTAAATGAGCTCATTGGTAAGAAAACCTATATTCTTTCAGAGGAAAGAAGGCAATTGCCCTCAGTTTCTACCGCATTAGTTTTGTCTATTGGAATCGGTATAATAGAGGCAGCAGCATTGTATTTTGGAGCCGGAGCATTTCTCAATTTGATGGGCATATCATCAGTAAGCCACATGTCTTACACAATTGAGATGATCCATTTGGAGTTTATTGAATTAACTATTTCAAACGTTGATCCCTTGACCAGGCTTCATCAATGCGTATTCCAGCACAACGGTTTCTTCAGCTTAGAGCACTTGGTGCTCCTGCTGTTGTGCTTTCTCTGGCCATTCAAGGTGTCTTCCGTGGATTCAAGGATACCAAAACGCCTGTTTTTTGTCTAGGTAAGTCGTAGTTAAACTTGTAAGTTACTACATAAGTAGAGTTTATTCCACTGTTATGATTTGCATTTTAGAAGTCTTATTCTGATAACATTGCACTTTCAAAAAGCACATCCAAACACCCCTTCCGTATCGATTATCAAAATGGCTTATCATGAACATAACGAAATGTGCAGGAATCGGAAATTTGGCAGCTGTTTTCTTCTTTCCCATTCTTATGTATGTATTCAAATTGGGTGTCACTGGTGCTGCCATTTCTACCATTGCATCACAGTACGTATTTCTATCAGTTTCCCAGGATAGTATGAAGAAAATTTAATTCATTATCACAGTTTTTGACATGATTTTCGATGTTTATTTTAATGTTTCAGATATATTGTGACATTTGCAATGATGTGGCACCTTAATAAGAAGACTGTGCTGAAACTACCAAAAATGGAGGATTTACATTTCGGAGGTTATTTGAAATCCGGTATGTGTTTGATGATCATATTGTCTATTAACCCTTGTGTAGTCAAAGTAGTTAAAATATGCTTGACCATTTGTGGTTTCTATTCAGGCGGTTTTCTGCTTGGTAGAACTCTAGCTGCCGTGGCCACGGTAACTTTAAGTACATCAATGGCTGCACGGCAAGGTCCAATCGCCATGGCTGCACATCAAATATGCTTGCAAGTATGGTTATCTTCATCTCTCCTTGCAGATGCCCAGGCTTCAGCTGGTCAGGTAATCATACTGGGGAATTGGTTTATTTTAGAATAAAAACCGTCTACCAGACTGACTGATCGAGTATTATGGTTGCGGTTCCTTTTGGTTTGGTCTTTTCATGTCATCATATAAATGATAATTTCTAAATTACCAAAGGGAAATGGGAAGTCGTAAGAAAACTGTTAATTTTACAGGCTCTAATTGCAAGTTCTTTCTCGGAGCACAACTACAGCAGAGTTAAAGAGATAACCTTTTATGCTTTAAAGGTTCCCATCTCTTTTACTTTTGATATTTTTTGTTTTGACTTTAAAAGGTTTCACTCTGTTGACAACTTTTGTTTGTTATCTTGTTCTGCAGACCGGATTAATAACCGGGGTTAGCTTAGCCCTTATATTGGGTTTGTCTTTTAGTACCTTAGCCACATTATTCACCAACGATGCAGAAGTTCTAGCCATTGTTAGATCTGGTGTTCTGGTATTTACCTGAAGTCATAACCTTTCGTGTACTTAAACTTATTTTAGTTAGTCACTTAATGTTAATTTTTTACAGTTTGTCAGTGCTAGTCAACCAGTTACTGCTCTTGCTTATATTTATGACGGCCTTCATTATGGAGTTTCAGATTTCTCGTTCGCTGCGTGCTCAATGGTAAGAGACCTTTTTGTATCCTAGAATCAAAAACTCGGAAAAAGGGAAAATTGCAATTAAAATGAGTGTATTTTCAGTAACTTTTTATATGAAGAGTCTATGTTATAAGTTTACAATCAAATAAGTTGTCTGGTTACAGGTATAACCCTTAACCAGGTAACAGCCTCCGTTATTTGATTATACACTTAAAGAAACAGGTTCCTAAATGTTGATTTGAAAAATACATTTCCCAAAGGAGAATGATACATGCCACTTTCCCTTTGAAATATTAAGTTTTATGACTAATTAATGATATATAGATGTTGGTGGGAGCAATATCGTCTGCTTTTCTACTGTATGCTCCTTCAGTTTTCGGTCTTGCGGGAGTTTGGGCAGGCTTGACGTTATTCATGGGAATGCGTGCCATTGCAGGATATATAAGGTAATACCGAAAATGAGGTTTCATGCTCCCTTGATCACACATATTCTTTTAACACAATTAACAAACTGATACGCTAATGGTTCAAAAGAGACATGAACAGTTGAACTCACATCTGAATGTTGTAGAGATCAACCAATATGAGAGAGTCAAAATAACATACACATGAACACACACAAACACACAAATAGATGCGATGTGCGATTGTAACGGTCAAGACTCAAGAGTAACGTGTAATGTTGAACGATCATTGTACACATAGTTCTACCGTGCCAGAAAGTTTAAATATTGGGTGCTCACTGTTCAAATGGGCAGTGAATGTGTACTGTCATTTTTACAAGTGAATGAGAAAGACTACTTAGCAGTGGGAAAATGGGTTCGGGTCAAAAAAAGTAATTTTTAATGGGAGTCGAATGGGTCGGGTCGAATTGAATTGACATGTGAACTATCTATGTGATTTTCTTATTTACTCCCTTATAAATAATAAACACATTAAATATGGTTACAAAGCTACATCACTACCATAACTATTTAAATTGGCGAGAATACAAAAACAAGGTTGTCCTGATATCCTCACAACAGGTGTGACATCTGAACCTTACTAGGTAAACATGTTTAGGGTGGTGAGGGATTCGGAAAAGATCACAGGGATATCCCAGTTAGACCACATACATCTTAGTCAATAAATAATTGGGTTGAAATGCCAACCGTGGAAGAAAGTAAAAGAAAGCAACAGTTATGCAAAGCCCGCTCATTCTACTCTATTCAAGAAATTAATAGATACCCTTATCCTTATTGTTTTGCAGGTTAGCAGACAAAAATGGTCCATGGCAGTTCTTGCAGGAGATCCCCAACACTGAGGTTAGTCAAATAGTAGGCATAACTTGTAATACCACAAAATTCAGTTACAAGTTTTCAAAAATAATAATTCTTAGGATATGGAGCCAATTGGGTTGGTGGCCCATTGGTAAAGGTCTTAGTACCTTGGGATCAGCCACCTGGGTTTGAGACTCATTCCTCACATTTGTGGAACGGGGGGAGGGGTTATTTGGGGTATATTCGGAAGTCTTGGGTTTAATCCTAGGCATTCTGGGTAGTTTAGGAGTTGGAGTAAGATAGTTTGCCGTTCAAAAAAAAAGATATGAAGATCGCTTTTTTTGAATGGCATATGAAGATATCACTTTTCAAAATTAATGACTCTTAAGATATTCACCTCTAGTTTATTCATTTACATCATCTTCTTTGTTTAGTATCTTATGGGTCTCATTGTTCTTTCGGGTTATAAACTGTTTGCAGATGGCTGTTCCACAAAATACTTGAAGTTATTTATAGCTGCATCTACAAAATGCAGGAATTCTACACCAAATTTACTTACATTTGCGTGGGTAGACTACCATTATGAAAAATATCACGTATTCGACAAGACGTTTGTGGCTGAAGTCCCAGGTTCATAGACGTTTGTGGCTGAAGTCCCAGGTTCAGAATTATGAATATCCCTCTTGGACCGCTTTTTTGGCTGACGTGATTGGGTATCGTTAGATAGCTAAAAAGCAATAGTAGCTGAAAGTTTTCTCCATGATTTATACAACTACGTACAGGCTTGTTATCCGAGTGTGAACTTATTTTTATTTTTATTATTGGTTATCCAGTTTTAATTACTAGTGTAAATAAATATTTGTGTTGATTTGTTTGGTAAGAGAAATGATTCATTCGCCTAATAAATATATATATGTGATACAGAATACAGATATTTGTATCTTTATCTTTATATTTTTATTTTATTTTTAAGGTGTGAATTACTCGCAAATATCGGAAGGTCTAGCATACGTTGTCTTAATCGGGTCCGCGCTAGAGAGCCCTCTCGCATAATAGATCCTTAATTTAAATCCCTCACTATAAAAGAGTAGTCCTAACCATTTGTTAGCAAATTACAATACTTGATTTTATCAAATTAAAGTTTGCTAATGTTATTAATAAATTATATTAACAAACTAATATACAATAAATAAGTATAAGTATCTTTACTGTATTATAAAGGATGAGAGAGATGTTTTAGAATTTAAATTTTTTTTAAAACACTTTAAATATGGTAAGTGATTAAAAATCATTAAAATACAATAAATTTAATGTTAATCAGTTTATCAACAATAATAATATACTATTTATCAAAAAATTTAAGAATTTTTGTAATCTGGAAATGTTTTTCCGCTCAATCCATTCCTTCCTCTATACACCTCTCAAGTTTCTTTCTCTTTTCTTTTTTCTTATTCAGCTATTGTTTCAAATAAATTTACATCTGTATTACTAACCCTAACACTTTGGCAGCTTCTCTATCTTGATCCGTCTCTCTTTTAAATCTATTGTTATCTATATCTAGATCTATCTCATTCGGTCGCATCGTGCTAGCATTCTTCTAGTATAACAAATATGTAAGTATGATATATATTTATGTATATTCTGTTCAAAAAATATATACATTTTTATGTATAGACGGGTCTAATCTAGTACCTAACTATAAGTTTGAGATGTGGCACAATCAATGATACATGATTCTTATCGACCATTGAATGGATTAAATAAAAGGCAGATTAGGCAAAGCTTAATTAGGTTGATTTTAGACATACGTATTGTTAACTTTTAAATTCGAAAATGTTAAATATAATTAGTTAATTTTTTATATTATCTTTCTATTGAAAATTGATATTAACTTTTTAGGTATAGATAAGTCCTTATAGATCGAATTACTACATTAAATTCTCAAATAACATAATTGCAATACGACTTTGAAACGTGTGATATACATTCTGATAAATAATTGCTCCTTTTACATTATATGCTACCGAGAGCTTTTGCCTTTTCCCTTAGCAAAAACTTTTGCACCTTCCCGGTTGATGTTCGTGGCAACTCTTCGAAAACAACGGTTTTAGGCGCCATATAGCGTGGCATACGATCACGACAATACTCGATGATCTCTTGACCATCGAGATTAAATCCATCTTTTAGTTTCACAAATGCACATGGCGTTTGACCCCAGTGGTTGTCAGGTCTTGCAACTACTGCGACCTCCAAAACTGCTGGGTGACTATAAATTACAGTTTCAACCTCGACCGTACTTATATTCTCACCTCCTGATATAATGATGTCTTTTGACCTATCCTTGACTTCTATGTACCCGTCCGAATGTTTCACAGCTAAATCACCACTCCGAAACCATCCACCCGAAAATGCTTCTTCGGTTGCTTTCTGATCCTTCAAGTATCCACTCATAACCGTATTCCCCCGAAACATAATCTCCCCAATCGACTTCCCATCAGTCTTAACACTTTCCATGGTGATCGGATCTTTCACGTCAACATCTTCCAACCCAAGATGCCTAACACCTTGTCGGGTTTTTAACTTCAACCGTTCTTCCATTGGCAACGAATCCCATTCGGGCTTCCAAGAACACATAGTCCCCGGGCCATAAGTCTCCGTGAGACCATATAAATGAGACACACCAAACCCTAACTCTTCCATTTTCGATAGGATTAAAGGAGGCGGAGGTGCACCACCCGTCATGATCTCGACCTTGTGAGGGAGTGGCTTACGGTCCGGAGAATTCACAATCATGTTCAAAACCGTAGGAGCACCTCCCATATGTGTCACCTTATGCATAACTATATTATCAAATATATCTTTAGGATCACATTTCCGAATACACACATTAGTCCCCCCAACGGCCGCTAAGCCCCAAGCCAGACACCACCCATTGCAATGAAACATAGGCACGGACCAAAGGTACGTCGGCATGGCTCCCATTCCATGCATAAAAATAGTTGCAATTGAATTAAGATACGCACCACGATGGCTATAAACCACCCCTTTCGGCCTAGAAGTCGTGCCAGATGTATAATTTACACTTATTGGATCCCATTCGTCTGATGGACGAACTACAGAGAACCCAGTAACTCCGCCTTCTACTAAGCTTTCATATTCGTAAGCGTTTACTGATATATCAGAAGCCAACTGCTCGTTTTCAGATATAATGACAAGGAGAGGGGGGTTTTGGTGTGTGATCTTCATCAGATTGACTGCAGCCAAAGCAACGTCGAGAAGCTGGTGATCGACAACGAGGATTTTGGTTTCGGAATGGGATAGAAGAGTGGCAACCATGTTGGAATCATGGCGAGTGTTGAGCGTGCAAAGGATGGCTCCTGCCATGGGTACAGCAAAATGGACTTCTTGCATTGCCGGAACATTTGGTGCTAGTGTCGCTACCTGTGTCAATGATATATATTTTGTTACATTTATCAATAACAAATTAACAATTAATAAACTTATGATAATTAAGTTCTACAAGCATACAGTGTATTGTTCTTAGTTATGAGTTTTTTCTTTTGTTACATTAATCGATAAATGTTAAAAAAGATACAACAAAATGTTAAAAAAAAATAATTTTAAAATATAGGGGAAAAAAAAAAAGAAAGGGGGAAAAATTGTCATTTTTAAAATTCATAAAAAAAGGAAGAAAAAAAAACACGAAGGGGTTAGATGTAAAATTCAAAATTCCAAAAACAAAACGAACAGAAAAAAATAGAGGGTTTGGGGAGGTTTGAAGCGGTTAGCTTTGAACCCAATCATCAACACTTAAACCAGCTCATCTACTTATTTTCTTGGTTTTTTACTCCACATTTGTTATATTTATATTTTAAAACAAAATAAGACAAAAAAAAAAGCATTATTCACATTCAATTACATTAATAATATATATAATATTGTTTATAGTTTTGCTAAAAGCTAAATGTAACTAATATAATACTAAACTTTTGAAGAATTAAGTTGATATAAGTTTAACAAAGAATTTAAGAAAAAAAATTAATGTATAATTTTTAAGATTTAATACATAAAAAGTTCAAATATATATATATATATATATATATATAGTGAAAAGTTATTTTAGGAACCCTTAAAAGGTTAGGAACCTTTAGGAACCC
>JAOEHQ010004383.1:0-18158 GCA_025447715.1 Asclepias incarnata
ATACATACATATACTATATATATATATATATATATTATATATATAATTACTTAGTAATAATAATAATAATAATATATTTATAGATAGATATGTTTGAATGAAAATTAAATTAGAAAAAAAAAAAAAAAAAAGAATACCTGAATTCTAGCCCTTGAAATTTCAGCAACCTTTGAACTATCAAATAAATCCCAGCCTTTACCATTAAATGCTTCAGAAAACCTCAATGCAGCTTTTGGATTGGTAAAATTAACAAAGGCAAACCCTGCGTTGACTCGGTGACTAACACGACACAATGAACACAATTTTTAATTATTAAAAAAAAAAAAAACTGCTACTAATAAAACTTACCTGAATTGAAGTTAATGGGCAAGTTCAAAAATATTTATATTTATATATTATATATTTTAATTAATAAAAAAAATTAAAAGTGCTACTAATAAAACTTACCTGAAGTCAATAGGCAAGTAAAGAAAATCATAAGCAGACACAAAATCCTTGTTCTTCTTATTCTGGGTGTTGCAATGATTGTCCAGTGTATGGATCATTAGTTTTCTCCTACCAAACATAGAAAATCTCATTTAGTTTTACTTCCCAAAAAAAAAAAAAAAAAATGTAAAAAAAAAATTTTTTTTTACATTAATTAGAGAGTATATATAGATATAGATAGATATAGGGTTAGGCCTGTACGTGTATTTGTTGGGTATGTTTTTAATCATCAAAGAAGTTGTCCCAGTTTCAAGTGGCAAGATTTTGTGATATTCACCACTTTTATTTTTCCATCTTTTTTTTTTGATCATCACTTCAGCTTGATCATCATCATCATCAAACCCTAACTTTTTTCCAGCATCTTTTTCTATTTTCTTCTTTGGGACCCACGTCTTAACACCTCCTTTTAGGCTGTGACCAGGAAGACATGACTTGGGGATTCTTGAGCCAACAGGAAGTGATGATGAGGTTATTGAAAGATCTTTCATCTCCTGTGAAAGTTGAAGTAGATCATGTGTTGGAATAAAAATGATAAGTGGTTTACGAGGACGAGGAGACATTAAGATTGGCTGGAGATTAACATTGTATGAAAAGAGTGGTGGATGATGATGATGATAAGAGTAGTACGTTGGAGAAGTATGCTGAACATCTGTGATTTTTTGGTAAGGTTTGGCCATGGGATCAAGGGGTCGTTGTTTGTTGCATGAAGCTGAAGCCATTGTTGATGGATATATGTATGTGATATCAAACTGGTTAATTTTGTGAGGAAGATAGATATACAATGAAAAGAAAAGAAGAAGGGATAGGATGAAAAGAGAGTGTGTGTAATGATGAAAGGTAATAAATGCACGTATGGTGTTAGTGGAAGTGCAGACGGCGAAACAAAGCTTTAGAATGGTTTCCTACTGTCAAAACCACAGGGCCTTTCCCCAATCTCTATGAGGATCTTTATCTTTTATTGATTTTATTTTTTTTGAAAAGTATCTTTTATTTTTATTTTTTATTTTTTTTTGAAAGGTGAATTTCGTTGGAAACTCCGTATCGCGATTCGACAGCGGGAGGTCTAGCATACGTTGTCTTAATCGGGTCCGTGCTAGAGAGCTCCCTCGAAGCAGAAATGCCTATTTCAAATACCCGATGGGGAGAAAACCCCCTACCAATCCGTCTGAAGGCACAATGATTAATAAGGGTAAACCCTGCTCCCTCAGACTCTAACCTGAGTATACCCAAGTCAAACCCTCATAGAAGGACTACCTTGTATCTTAAATTAGCCAAATGGGAACTCGAACCTGTGACCTGAAAGTCACAAAGGTGGGATTCTAACCGCTAGACCAAATCTAAGATACAAAGTATCTTTTATTGATAGTTGATATACAAACCATCAAGAAGAAAAACATTTCTTGTTACAACAGTTCTTGCTTTCTAAACAATGAGGAGGTATGTCCACACATTGTTATGGGCAGGTTTTTTTTTAACCTAAAAGACAACAGTTGATTGTAATATAATTTTTATATTAAAGTAAACAATGATACTTTGATAAGAATCATATCGTGTTGCAACGGTTTTTATTTTTTAATCTAGAAGGTAGTTGATTGTAATATATTAATCATATTAAAGCAAAAAAAAGATAATTTGATAACATTGATATAATGTTACTTATAAACATAATATATAATAATACTTTTATTAATGCAAATAACAATACTTCGATAATGATAACATAATGTGTTACCAACAGTTATATTAACCAAAACAATAACACTTTAATAACATTTATATAATATATCACTATATGTGAAATAACAACATAACATATAATAATTGACAAAGCCGAAATTATTGGGAAAAAAACCTCATGCATAAAGAGAAGGTGAACCCAAAGTTAGATGTAGTTAATTATACAAAGCAAATAACAAATGAAAAATAAAAATTAGTTAAAATTATGATTTAAAAAGAAAAAACTAATACCAAAAAAATAACTCAAAAATGAAAAGCTACAACCCAAAGTTAAGTATTGTTAATTGTAAAAAATAAAAAAAAATAAACATTAGCTTAAAACATGACCAAAATATAATTAAAAAAATATCAAACATTAGGTAAAAGCATGACCTAAAAAGAAGAAAACAAAAACCGGTATAATCGTTAAAAGTTAGATATAACTAATTGTACAAAACAAAACACAAATGAGAAATAAACATTAGGTAAAAGCTTGACCAAAAAATAATAACTTAAAAAAAAGCTGAAATTATGGGGGGAAAAACCTCATAAAGAGAAGGTGAACCCAAAGATATAGTTAATTATACAAAGCAAATAACAAATGAAAAGTAAACATTAGTTAAAAGTATGATTTAAAAAGAAATAACTAATACCAAAAAAATAACCTAAAAAAGAAAAGCTAAAACCTAAAATTAGGTATTGTTAAAATATTGTAAAAGAAAAAAAAACATTAGCTTAAAGCATGACCTAAAAGTTAAAAAAATATATATATATATTAAACATTAGGTAAAAGCATGACCCAAAAAGAAGAAAACAAAAACCGGTATAATCGTTAAAAGTTAGATATAACTAATTGTACAAAGCAAAACACAAATGAAAAATAAACATTTAATAAAACCTTGACCAAAAAATAATAACTTAAAAAAAAAAATCAAGCAAGCAAGCAAATAGCCTGACAGGCAGCTACGCAGCAACCTCAGGGACGGAGGTATATATATATATATATGAGGGGGTTCAAATGCACCCCCCAATTTCAAATTTTTTTTAGAGGCTTAGTGTAAAATTGTAGGTTTTTAGCGTGTGTACCCCCAATTTTTTATATTCCAAAAATTGTGAACCCCTAAAAATATTTTCTGGCTCCGCCACTGAACAACCTAGCAGCCTGCTAGCTAAGGAGTTTCACTGTTTAATGAACAATAAAACTCCTTACAATGCACGAATTCATAAGCTTCGTTCTAAATTGTATATGGGGAATATAATATAATATAACTAGACAGGATCATTAATTCGAATAAATACAAATATATATCTCTTTCTCTCTCTCTCTCTATATATATATATAAAATCCATATTTCTAAAGTTCATTATAAATTGCCAGATATGATAAAATCTTATGTGTTATCTTCATTATTTTTTCTATTTAATATATGTTACATTCTTTTTTCACTATCATATCAATTTAATTAAATACCAATATATAATGAATAAAATAATCAACTTTTTATTTGTTTCTAAATAAATAGTTTCTATCAACTTTTATTTTATCTTTGTCAACTTAACGAAACTATAATTATTTATTCTTAAAACTAAATTAATAAATCTAATATTTATTAAATTTTTCACAATGATATTCATCTATGGATCAATTTAATTTAATAAATAAATGAAAGAGAGACCAAAATAAATAAGTAATATTATATAGTTCATGTAGATGGTTGGTAAATTTATAAACATTTATTCGTAAATAAATAAAATAATCATAAATACATATGCATTTTATTTTTATTTTTACTAATTGAGTTATTTGAATGTAAACATATTTTTAATTACATAGTATGTTATATTTTTCATCCAATTTGATCAAATACTTTAGTTATAACTAAACATACTTACATTCTTTATAAATAACACATAACACATTATTTTCTGTATTGTACTCTGTTTTCTAGCAACGTACAAATGCAATCTAAACATAGTTTGTCACAAATATATTTCAGTACTAAACTATAATTACTGGCACTTGGTTAGTTCTAATAAATTGATATTTAGTGTTACATAACGGGGTTTAGTTTTATTTTTGAATTAATGAACTTGGTGAGTCAATAAATTTTCAGATCGATCGGTTTAGTTTTACACTTTTATTTAAAAACAAAAAACAAAAAACAAGTTCATTCTCATAACTTACATAGTTACATCTATATACTCTATGTATAATTATGAGTGATAATTTAATGGATTACTATTGTGAATATCAATATACAAAAGCTAACCTGCTAGAAGCACTGGTTAAGGAGAACTAAAAAGAGGGTCCCTAATCTAATCTAAATTAAATTATAATACAGTATTAATCTAATCTAAATTAAATTATAATACAGTATTATAATAATTATACACATAACCAATTTATATCTAACTAGATTTTATACACAAGTCAAACAACATTTGTTACTCGTTAGGTAAGACTATATTATAATAACTCCTCCTTTGAACATTTTAATATGTTTAATAAAAGACTTTTGAAAATTAGATTCTAATCTTAATCTTTTCAATTAAATTAACTAGATAATTCTCCCCTAACAAATATTTTCATTATTAAAAATAATATCTTATATGTCAAAACAAATATATCTTTTTTTCTTTTAACTAAAAGGTCTCCACCATTTAACTGAAAAATCTCTCCAAAATTAATTATAAAATTTTTCAAAAAGATAATACTAATAATTTTTTTTTTCCCTTTCCATTAATATCAAAACAAATTTCTTCTTCCAAATAAATATAACATAATAAATTCAACACTAATACATGTAACGAATAAGTATCATGTCTCATGTAATTAAGGATTTAAGTATAATACAAATGTTTCATTTGTTAACAAAATCTTCAATTGTATCTTTTAATTATTTAAATATTTATAAATCATTGACTTACATTGCCCGTGTATCTACATAGGGCTAAAGACTAATAATATATAATGCTTACGGTTCTAGGCTATTTTGCACAAAATAATCAAATAAAGTATACAGCAAATGTGTTAATTAATGACATCATTTGTTGTTAAAATTTAACTTGTAACACAAACTCAAGTAGTGTGATAGATAGGCGAACTCATGCTCTACCAAGCGAGTTAATACCCAAAATGATGTATATGAAAAATATAATTAGTTTGGTTTTAAGCTTTAGGTTTTAATGATCTAATAGAGTTGGTAAAAATATAATGTATATATGTTCTAATATAGATTTGATAGATTAATAGATAGATATTAGTTTGGTTTCAAGCTTTTAAGTTTTAATGGTCTAATAGAGTTGGTAAAACAAGTACAATCTAGTTTTTAGGTAAAATGATATGAAACTTATAAAAACACCATTTTGGTATAAAAGTAAAATAAATTTTTTAAAACACTATTTTGACAAATATTTTTTAAAATACACCATTTTGATAATTATATTTTTCATATACACCATTTAAGGTATTAACTCCTACCAAGTTGGGTCAAAAGAAATCACTTGAAATCAATTTTATGCGGAGAGAAACATATAAAATTTCGACACTAATAATTTTATCGTGAACCCATTCTATCATGGCCTTAATAAATTAAGAGTCTGACTTTAAGTTTAGTTGTTTTTGTTTGTTTGTTTTTTTTTATAAATATTTTTAACGGCTATTTTATTATATTAAAATAAATGGTTGAAAAGAATTCAACCGAATAAAAAAGCATTACATTATAAGAAGTGAGTTTTTAATCCATCTAGTCGAAGTCATATTATATTTTTTATTTCTAGACGAATACCAATGAAAAGAAAAAATAACTACTGAATCAAAAAATAGCTCGTTTCTTTGTTGATGATCACCAAATATTACCTTATTTATGAATCTCCAAATGGTCCATAACAGTAAGTCCTCTGGTAACTAGATCGTTAACATGTTGTTAGAATTATGTTGGAATGCGAAATCCTCCAAGATAATCTATCGATCAATAACACAAATTAACTACGAATATGAAGCACGAATGTAAAGAAAAGATTTTTGATCAATTGCAAAGAAAGCAATTCGTCTGATGCGTGAGTTTTTGCAAAAAGATATTAAATTTATAAAAGTTGTACAAGGAAATACTTTCTCTATTATAAAACTCACTAACGGGCAATGGACCCGATCGCTTGTAATATAGTACATAGGTAAGTACAGGATCGTTCACAGAGACGCTTGAAAAAGTAAAATAGACAAATGTATAGATTAAAAGAGCAGTTAGGGGTTGTTACGATTTAATTAAACTAAAAACAAAAATTATTAATGCTTATATGATTTTACCTTTTATTATACTAGGATTCTAGCTACATTCACCTAGTAATAGTTATTCTAGGGCCAAGGATTCTCTCTCGGTACACCAAGTCCCTAAAACATTGTTAAGTGCCAAAATCAAAGCTAGTTTTAATTATATTAATTATGTACTCGCTCGTTAAATTAGAGTAACCTTTTACAATTAATCATAGACCAAAAAAATTGTTTTCCATCGAAGATCTGTTAAATTCTAGTGACCGATCATAGACCAACCAATCAAAAATAAACCAACAGACAATTGATATATAATTAAATATAATATGAAAAACTAGATAATAATGGATCTTCAGTCAAACATACAAACAGTCCAACAAGTCATAATAAGTAATAAAAAGAGTCTACATGATCACATCATCCAAACAAGCATAACAAACTAATCAGACAGTATTAAAGGAATAACAAAGTTTGTAAAATAGAAAGACATATTGTTCCGACAATGAAAAGTAAAGATAGATGATAATCCCTTCGAAAGCTCGAGAGGCGTTTGGAAGACCAAAATCCCTTCGAAAGCTGCTGAAATTCATTCCTAGAGGTGTGTTGGTCGATTGGCTAGGTTATATTTTTTGGTCTCTTTTAGGTTTGATGGCTTTAAAGTCTATTTATAGTTGAAACTCCGGATTGCTGAACCGACTCGACAAGCGATGCTCGCGGGCAAGGGCGAGCGACGCTCATCCTCTCTATTTCACATGAGCAGCGCTCATGTTTATATGTGAACGGCGCTCACATGCCCTGAAGCTCCGTTCTTCGTGTTCTTACATCCTAATATTCGTCTTGTGTCTTGTTTTGGTCTTGTGGCTTCATGTTGAGTTGCTTTAAGGCGTTTACCTTCGCTTACACGTGTTGTGAACATGTAACCACATTTTATATCATTAAGCATCGAAAGTTCACTAAATCAACTCATATTTCTATTCAAAATGGCCAAAATATGTGTTGGAAAAACTTCAAATAATTTACTCATCAAACTCCCCCACACTTAAGTTTTGTTTGTCCTCAAGCAAAGTAAAGTCCGAATTAAAGTTTATGCATTTAAGGATGAGGACTTTTAAAATGAAGATTTTACTTGTAATCATTCGAAGGATAGATATGCATTTTGTTTGAGAAAGTAAAATCAAGAAACTGTGAGTACTAAGGCAAAAGATAATCTATTAGCTACAACTAGAATCTAATCTACATTCGTGTTAATACCTCTAACACAATTCTATTTTTCCAGCTAACCTAAAGTTTATTCCTACTAACTATGCAATCAAGTCATGCACTTTATTTAAGGTTTGTATAGTAAATATTACACATCAACTATCGGTAAGGCATTCAGCACTACAGTTCTAAACAATTCTAAGTTTAGAACTTCTTTTGTTCAAACATTATTAAGCTACTTAAGAAATTTGAACTAACAGGTTTTTCCTAAGAAGTTTTATAATGTTGTGAGCTTATTTAACTGCTTTGCATTTATTTAAGTCAATTGTGTAAACAGATGCAAATTCTAGCCCATTAGATCTATTGTTGAATAATTTTCATTCTAAAATAAAGTAAAAATAAAAAGATATAAAATATATAAAAAAAACTGGCAGAAACGTTGAGGCGAAGGCATGGGATGCAAGGGAAAAAAAATAGTTCTCTAAAAAGAAACACGTTAAGTAGCAGAGGAAAAATAATTGATTGCAGAAACCAGCAACATGTTTGAAACAATCCGATAATACAAAAAAAAAAAAAAAAACTAGAGTAATATAGATACATGAAATATAGAGATTGTGTGTATTTGAGATTTTGAGCACACTATAATGAAACTTAACTGTCTAAAGCAATGATCAAATTTTGTACACTTCAATTCCCAATTTAATGGTAATCTACTCTACGGTTGAACCTTTTTTTAGACTTTAAATTAATCAATCTCAATTCATGTGACCCACACTACCTGCAAATAATTTATATATTGTTCGTAACGTAAAATGTAATTCGTAATTATAAGGCTAACATATAAAATTTAAAGAGGGTCAAGTCGGTTTTTGAAGATGATCTAGTGTTGGTGGTATCAATGGCCAACAATATTCATGAATACGGTCTTGTTATAAATTTGGGTCATGAAACATAAATTGTTACAAAACACAACTAAATTGGACAGACATGATACGTATAAATTGATTCCTGATTCATGAAATTCGTCTAGCTTGTGATTCAAAACTAATTCTACAAAACAACAGCAAACTAAAAATTGGACAACATTCTCAAAACCCTAAAAATTGAACAACATTATCAAAACCCTAAAAATTGGACAACATAAAACTTACCATCTTTGTGAGTGGTGATAGCTAAAGGAGATGACTGTTATAGGTGGTCTTTAGTGGTGGCGGTTCCAGTTGCTGGTTCTGAGAAGACACGTGAATGAGTTACAGGGGAGGCTTAGTTCCTGAAAATACGAGGGAATTTCAATATTTTTCAAGGTCCGCGATAAAATTAATTAAAATATTTTTTATGCCCATAACTATGTATTTAAAAATTAATCAAAGCTAATAATTATTTATTTTTTAAGCCATTAAAAAAACTATCTATATTATAAAATAAAGTAACGAATAATTTTTATAACTAGTGAAGATACATTATAATAATATGTGTATGAAATTTATAGAATAATTAGATTACTTGATAACATGTTATTTCATAAAGTTTTAGCTTAATGCTTAAAAAATAATATATAAAATTCTTAATGAAAGTTTATACTTTATTTTTAAATGTTGAAATTAACTAACACACAAGTTAAAAGACTAAGTTGCAAAAGATATTTAAAAACTCGGTACCTGTCTTCAAGTAGAGCGAGGATTGTCTATCCATAATCCTTCGTCGTGGTCGGATCTCAAGTATATAGTATTATCTATCACACAAATTGTTGATTGAATATCAGTTGGAAATGGGGGCAAATCATCAAGTTGATCGTATTCTTCCCCGTCTACAATGTTCTTGACACCAAGAATACGTCATTTACCATGGAGAACGACGTGCCATCTAGAGTTACTCATGTCCTCAATATAGAATACTTGGGTGGCTAGATTAGCTAAAATGAATGGTTCTGATGCATAGCCATTTGTGGAAAGGTCTACTATTGTGATACCAAATTGTCGACTTTGACACCTCGTCGGTTTTCCACCCACTTACACTTGAGCATCGGTATGCTAAAGGCATGATAATCAAGTTCTACAATTTCTTCGATAACACCATAATAAGATCCTTTGCGATCGACGACCTCGTGGAGAATCCTGTGGTTGTGGCTATTAGCGGCACTCCACTGTTTTGCAATGTGCTTTTTGCATCTTGTTGTTTTGTATAAAATGTATAACCGTTTATATCACAACCTTCATATTTTGTCACGCTCTCACTCGGACCATATGCCAACCTTTTCACTTCTTCATCCACATCTTCTAAGTTACTTACCCTATCTTTTAACCATGATGCAAATGTGTTGTAATGTTCAACGGCTAAAAAGTTGTCACTCGTGTTCCCGTTTGTTGCTTTTAAAAACCGTTTGTGCTCATGTATGTATGTACCAATACATGTCACGTATTGTAAGATTGTATAATGTGCCTGATGCATATAATTTCTTGACGGAAACTCTTCTTTCTTTCCAATTGTTCCAACCCCAGCCAGTCTACCCTCATGTCGACCCATTGGGAGTCCAATACTTTTTGAGCCTTCGAGATAGTCGGTGCAAAATTCAATAACCTCCTCAGCCGCATAACCTTCAACAATATTTCCTTCTAGTCGAGCTTTGTTCCTTACATACTTTTTTAAGAAACCCATATACCTCTCAAACGGATACATGTATCGTAGAAATACAGGACCGCATGCCTTAATTTCATATACAATATGAGATACAAGGTGAACCATGACATCGAAAAAGGAAGGTGGGAAGTACATTTCAAGTTGGCACAGAGTGACGATAACATCATGTTGCAAAGAATCCTACACTTCTTGATCAATTCCTTTATAATGGATGGAGTATAAAGAACAAGCATAGTTTAGTTATTGTATGACGGATGTGTTATGGTAGTATTCCGAGAATTGCAATAGGAATCATTTGTGTCATTAAAACATGGCAATTGTGGGACTTCATACCAAGCAACTTATTGTCTTTCATTGACACCAACCTCTTGACGTTTGATGAATATCCTGATGGAACCTTAACACCAATTAAGCATTTGCAAAAAGAAGTCTTTTTAACTTTTGACAAGGTATAACAAGCAGCTGACAGATACGTTCGCTTCCCATCACTATTCTCCCGTGGAGCAACTCCGGTCGTATTTTCATATCAAGCATGTCCTTTCTAGCATTAACTCCGTCTTTGGTTTTCCCTGGAATATTCAATAGTAACCCGATCAATCTATCACAAACATTTTTTCCGATATGCATAACATCAATACATTTTCGGACCTGTAAATCCTTTCAATATGGTAAATCCCAAAAAGTAGACTATTTTTTCCAGATGTCGATCGATTTCCCACATTTTCTTTTTTTACCGAACGCATTGTGGAAGTTTTCAACCCAGGAAAATACAGTTTCTCTGTCCAACGGTGGTGGTAGACTTCCGGATTCAATATAACCGTCAAACAAATTATCCATGCTACGGTATGGGTGATCGGGTGGAAGTGATCTTCTATGCCCCATGTATACCGTTTTGTTAAAATATTTCAACGGTATTGAACATGTGTTATTTTGGCAAAGGGGACACTCCTTAGCCCCTTTCGTACCATACCACGACAAGTTCCCATACGCTGGGAAACCACTGATAGTGCAAAAAATCATGGCCCGTAATCGAAAATTTAATGTTGTAGTCTTTATAGATGTACGAGTAAATTACAAAAATGGTCGAATGTGATATTTACTTAATCTGCACGTTTACTGCAACCTTTTCATTTATTGCATATTCCTCCAACATTTTTTTTTTAAAATAATGATTTGGTTACCGAATAAAACAATTCTTTAACTACTTTATGCAAAGTCCTTTTCTAGTGTATTTTGTGTGTTTTATAAAACGAATGTTGTTTATGGGCATTCTGCTTCCTTCGTGTTTCACCTCCAAAACACATACAAACATTACGAAATCTTTGTATCTATCGATATAACTAAAACAAGATCGATTAAACAAAATTAAGACATTTTTTAATCGATGCGTTATGTTTTACACTTTTACTCGAGCAATACGTGTCCCTTCCAAAAATAAATTTATACCCCATATGATTGAATTTCAGATTTTGAGTAAAAAGAAAAGTACATATCATGCAAGCCCAGCCCAACCCATACCAACATCAGCCAGTAAATTGTAACCAAACCCATAGTCTTGACCCATTTTGATACCATGTGTGTTAGTAGTAATGTGATTTTTAAAGAAGAATTAGCTGATGATACTTGTTTCCACAAGGGAATCAAGTTCCAACAAAAACAAGATAATAAATTAAAGATTTTGTTAAACATGGTCTTTAGAGTTATATATAGTTAACACGTATAATTATCGATTGTCATGTACAATATTTAATTTACTGCCCAAATTTTATCATACGATATAGTCTATATTATTATTATTATTATTATTATTATTTTTTACAAAATATTCATTGAAATTACTTGTTGGTAAACAATATATCTAGAGAGAGAGTTAATTCGGTTCCATTTCACTTAAATTCAAATACACCATATATATCCATGCATTGCATGAGATGAAACTTTCTTCTCCATTTTATTCGTTCATCATCTTCATCTTCAATTCTTTTGCTTTCTTTCCATAATATCAAAAACAATACAAATCAATAAAGATCCAGTCTTCTTATCGTTCTATCGATGAAGAAACCTGCACAAATTTCATCTTTAAAGCCTTCAAACTCAGTCCTTCCACACCCAACTCCAAGACTAAGAGACCTTTTCTCCATGGGGAAGAAATTAGGCCAGGGACAATTCGGAACAACCTACATTTGTAGAGAGAAATCGACGGGTATTGACTATGCGTGTAAATCCATACCTAAAAGGAAACTTTTATGTAAAGATGATTATGATGATGTATGGAGAGAGATTCAAATAATGCATCATTTATCCGAGCACCCATGTGTTGTGCGAATCAAAGGCGCTTATGAGGACAATGTGTTCGTTCATTTGGTTATGGAATTGTGCGCCGGAGGTGAGCTATTTGATAGGATTGTACAAAAGGGGCATTATAGCGAGAAAGAAGCGGCTAGAATTATGAAAACCATTGTTGGGGTTGTGGAAGCTTGTCATTCACTCGGCGTTATGCATAGAGATCTCAAGCCTGAAAACTTTTTGTTTCATACAGATGCCGAGGATGCACAGCTTAAGGCTATCGATTTTGGATTGTCTATTTTCTACAAACCAGGTTTTGTTCTATTTGTGTTTCAATTTGTTATATGTATATAAATTGGAATATGCTCGAAAATGACATCACCAATTATTTTTTCGGCTAATGTCATAGACTAGCAATACAATTATCTCAGTGTTCTAAATTGCTCATTGTGTATTAGTGGTCATGCCAATTTAGGCATTAAACTTAGCAAAATGTTCCATTTGCCGACAACTCATGTTGTATTTTGTTCTCGTTTACAGGACAGTATCTATCAGATGTGGTTGGAAGCCCATACTATGTAGCACCTGAAGTTCTACACAAACATTATGGACCCGAAATTGATGTATGGAGTGCCGGGGTTATCCTATACATCTTGCTATCCGGGGTTCCTCCATTCTGGGCAGGTATATCTCTTGATGAAATACTATGTAAGAACACCGTATTGTTACACTCACATCGATGATAACATGCCCTATTTACTCGTCTTTTCAGAATCGGATTCTGGTATCTTTAGGCAGATTTTGAGGGGAAAACTTGATTTCCACTCTGACCCATGGCCACAAATTTCAGAAAGTGCAAAAGATTTAATAAAAAAGATGCTTGACCGGAGGCCACAACAAAGAATAACTGCCCATCAAGTCCTATGTGAGTTGCAGTGCCATAGTAGATATTGTGTTCATGGTTTGTCGTTTTTGCTCAATTCATGGAGGGTCGCTTTCGTACTTTTTTACCAGGTCATCCATGGATTGTAGATGATAGGGTTGCTCCAGACAAGCCTCTGGACTCGGCAGTAATATCACGCCTCAAGCATTTCTCGGCTATGAACAAACTTAAGAAGATGGCTTTACGTGTATGTTTTAAGATAATTTTCATTGAACTCTTCTATACCATTTGATTAAAAGGACTATTTTTCATCGTTTCATTTCTTGGATTAGCTTAATACTTGTTTGATTTAACATAGTTTCTAGCACATCAGACGAGATAAATGAAAGGTATTTATAGGAAGGTTACATTATTATTCACACAGATTACTTGAACGAATCGTTACCTTCTTTCCAGGTTATTGCGGAAAGGCTATCAGAAGAGGAAATTGGTGGTTTAAAGCAGTTATTTAAAATGATTGACACAGATAATAGTGGAACAATAACATTTGAAGAACTCAAACAAGGGTTGCAGAGAGTCGGCTCCAATCTACAAGAATCTGAGATTAAGGAACTTATGGATGCTGTATGTTACTTTATTTTTGCTTTCAAAAAGAAATGAATGACTAAAATGTATGTCTTTTTCATATAATCATGCATAGCTCAAAAACTTACATAGATGAACCTTGTTAGGCTGATACCGACTGCAATGGCACAATAGAATATGGTGAATTCCTTGCAGCTACTTTGCACACGAACAAGATCGAGAGAGAGGAAAATTTGCTTACCGCATTCAGTTTTTTTGACAAAGATGGTAGTGGCTACATAACCATGGACGAACTACAGCAAGCCTGCAAAGATTTTGGTCTACGTGATGCTCAACTGGATGAAATGATCAAAGAGGTCGATCAAGACAATGTGAGTCCTCATTCAATGTCAATCATGCTTCTAGTCATTTTATCAAGTGTTTTTGGTACAACGAGGTAGCAAAACAGGTCTTCGATGGACATTTTATTTTTATATATTTTAAATAAGACATTTAGAGATAAATCATGACCCGAACCGACACAATCACGAGTAGTTGGGTAAAAGTTGCAACCACTAGTTCACATTGTTCAACTTCATATAATTTATATGTGCTTTTGCGTTTCACAGGACGGACGTATAGATTATTCAGAGTTTACTACAATGATGAGAAAAGCCGATGATGGGATTAGAAGCAGATCAATGAAAGGGAGTTTGAATTTTGATTTGGCAGAAGCTCTAGGCGTTGATAATAACAAGCAATCACAAGATTAACCACACATTATTATTTTTTTGTAAGTTGAGTTTATGGGTTAGGTTCATCAAGTCATCAGCATAAATTCACGTTGAACTGTTTTTGGTTCTTTTTCCAGTTCACGATCCTGCTTTTTATAGAAACGATACCTTGCACCGTTGTATCATCGTCTTTCTTGAGTCGCTTCCCATTAAAGGCCAAAATGAACTTCTAAGCAACTATGTGATGCATGTGTTTTTATGTTCTATGAAGGCACATTTCTACTGGGAAGGGTAGTATTTTCTAAAGTCTTCTTCCTTAACCGGTTATAGTGGCAGTACTTCATCGAAGAGGTTAATAACTTCAACTGAAGATTATACAGAAGCAACACGAAGACTGTTTCATCTGTTCAAGCATCTAAAGTAAATGTGAAAGATGCATCAACACAAATGTAGAGGTTAGAACTGTACGACATTGCAGAATTACTGAAATTGCAAAGACTCGAATTCTTAGTAATGTCTCTTTATTCCTAAATGGGATGAATCTGAATAAGATAAGGAGCAGATTAGAAAGACTAATTAGCTCATTCTGCAGTTTCTTGATATTTCCATGCTTACAAAGCTGGTTATCTATCAAAAAAGATCATTCTCATCTTTTATCCTTACGGTTTAGCTGTTTAATACTCATTAACTCAAATCACAAAAGAGCAATGCTGAATAACTGAATTACAAAGCAAAACTATTAGTCTATTACTATTTCTAAACCCCCGTACTAGTTGGTTTACATGTTTTTTTGAGACATCTGGGCATCGTCTACACATTGGCGATTTCTAGACCACTCCATTCACTGAAACCTAGTCAGTAGAACAATTTTGATTTAGTGCTTATGGATTGGGCTTATCCTTTAATATGTAACTTAAACATCAAAGAAGCATATATCATTACTACTTAGACCCATAAAGTTGACCTTATTTGATTGAAATGTATATGACGGTAGTCTGAGATGCATATACGTAGTTAACCAGAACCAGATAACACATTTAGCAAAATAAAAATGAACCTCCGTACTCGATCACCTTATGTTCATATTGAGTCTTGCGTGCAAAATGCATCCAAGATTTTCCATCACTTGGATGCATTCAGCTACGAAGATACAAAAATTCAACTACATAAAAAAAACACTTAGATGGTTTTAATGGACACCAACTATATCATATAGCATGTCATCAAGAGTAATGTTTCAAACATGTTTATCAAGAGTCATATCTTATCAAACCAAACCTAATACAGCC
This sequence comes from Asclepias incarnata, assembly GCA_025447715.1. Lineage (NCBI taxonomy): Eukaryota > Viridiplantae > Streptophyta > Magnoliopsida > Gentianales > Apocynaceae > Asclepias > Asclepias incarnata. The sequence continues at coordinate 16,066 of JAOEHQ010004383.1, forward strand.
GAATGATTGGTCTTGGATTTTACAAGTTGCGAGTGGTTGCAGGTCCCGAGTGTAGCTCAGCAGTCCTGCTCTTCACCACCTGAAGAACGCCCGGTTGTTCTGCCAAAACAAAAATTCCTTCACTTTCATCGCTCGATTCAAAACAAATTATACATCCAAAACAAGTAAAAATCATGGGAGTTGGAAATGCTCAAATCCTGAAATTTATACTTACCGGGCTAAAAACCTTTTACCCAAAAAAAAAATAACAAAAAAAAATCCTGAAATCTGGCCATTAAATTAAGGGGAAACATGGTACCATACCATCATTGTTAGGAGCGGCAAGTTCTGACATGACACAAACTAGACACGAAACAAACGGGTTAAGCCTAGATTGATTGACATGGCTAACCCGTTTATTAAATGGGCCAGGCTCGGGTTGACCTTCCGAACCCTCTAACCCGTTTAAAAGTACAATAACAGAAACAAAATAAGAAAAACTATAAACTACCTTTCATTATTTCATAAATCTTAACTACTATAAGATTTCCTATGTTTATGTCTTATTGTGTGTCTTTAGGTTGCTAATGCTTATACCCTAATATTTATCGGATACAGTCAGAGTATTCCGAATCTAACCTTCTAAGTTCTAATAATTATCTTGTACCTTTTGTTATACAAATAACCCGTTTAATAAGCATGTATACAAATCAAGGTTCAATTTTTTGACACGATCCAAACCCGTCAAACCCAGACACGACAGAAATCGCCAGCCCTGCGTTCATCCATCGACTAACACAACTATTAAAAGTAACAATAAAAATAAGACGACAAACACATACTTGAAATCTCTTCAGCTTGATCAGGAGTAAGCTTAGCAGAGAACCCACTAGCAGCATGTTTGTAAGTATACAACAAAGCCCCATTTGCAGCATCCTCACTACCAACACGAAAATAACAAAAAGCTTCAAACTTTACAGCTAAATCAACCACTTCAAGATCAAAACTTAAACATATATGTATTAAGTGCAAAACCCTTTATCTATACACAATAATTACTTATAATGGATAACCAACCCACTATCAGTTCCCAACCCAACATGGTAAATCATGTAACACTATCGTTAAAGGTGTATGGGGTCATGTGAAATTTAAATTTAAACCCCGATCTCCGGCGTTATTCTCCCACCAGGCTACCATCGAGGGGACAATAACTATAACTATATAATCTATAAATGAAAAAGATAGATATATGCCTGCCAAGGACAGAAGTGAGGGTGCGAAGATGATGGGTTTCGGGTTCTTGATCTTGAGGGGGCTGATCAGTGTATATTATATGGACTTCAGCTGCTGGTGCTGGTTCTGTTGGTTTGGGAAGAGGTGAGTTGGGTTGTTCAGCGGCCATTGTTAATGATGATGATGATGATTTGATTGCAAAGAATTGAATAATGGGAGATTAGAGATAGTCAGATGGAGATAGAAAGAGACGGAGAATTGGATGCTTGTTTTTTCTCTACTATGTGTCTATGTCGACTGACTTGACGACTTGTCAATCCTGAAGAATTAGATACATATCAGAAAGAAAAAAAAAATTTGTGAATAACTTAGGCTAGGCCCGGTTCGCCTGCGGATCCGCGGGAACATCACCCCGGCTAGGCGATAAGCCCTTTGAGCGATACGTATGGAGGACACTTCAGTGACCACCATACTGAAGAAAACTTCAGTGACCCTTTCATGAACCCAAAATAACGTTTTAAATCTGAAGGAGTATGGTGGTCAGTGGCATATTCACGTGTCACACATCCTGAACAAGTATTTTAAACGTTATGAAAAACTGATTGTTCAGATTAAAGGATAAGAATGACTGACAACTGGTGGTTTATGCCAGTGACCACCTTACTGAATAACACTTCAGTGACCCTTTCACTGAAGAGAACACTTCAGTGACCAACATACTTGCGTCCATTTCAGTGACCCTTTCAGGAACCCAAAAACTGGAACCAAATTCTGAAGGAGTATGGTAGTCACTGGCATATTCACGTGTCACACATCCTGACCAAGTATTTTAAACGTTATGAAAAACTGATTGTTCAGATGAAAGGATAAGAATGACT
>JAOEHQ010004394.1:0-18157 GCA_025447715.1 Asclepias incarnata
AACCCCCCCCCCCCCCCCCCCCCAAACCCCTGTTGTGAGCTATATGTATACATAGAAGCCTGTTTTCTAAACAAAAAAGACTATTTTTTATTTTTGAGAATCTTTTTCATGTATACTTTTTATTCAAGTTTTAAGCAAATAAGCCAGAAGTGTCTAACCTCTAATATAGTCAAGGATTAATATGTAAAACTTCAAACCAGTAAGGCCAAGTTTGTTTAGGCCCTTAGCCCCCTTGAGACACCCCTATCCCCAATTCCGAATACAAATCACTAAACTAGTAAACTGGAACTGACTTAATCTTTTTGAACACGATACCAACATACTTTTTCATCTGTCCCATTTTAATCGTCGTATTAAAAAATGGTTCCATGTCCTATTTTTGGTCATCTTGTATATAAAAAAAAAACACCAAACAAAGAAAGAGGCTTAAGTCATCGCTTCAAATCCGAGAAAGGGCTTTTTTTTAGTTTTGGAATGTTCAAATAATACTTTTTATATAGAAATGTTAAACCTATGCATATGAAAGTTAGGTCTATATATAAAATTATTCTATATAAAAAGAATGAGGTTTTCCTTCCTTTTCAGGCAAGTTTTTGATTCAGATTTATGCGGTCTAACCAGGATATCCCCGTGACCCGTTTCTGAACTTGTTCTGGGCCCCAAGATGTTTACCTAGCGAGGTTTGAACCTAAAACGTTAACTTACTAATTCACAATGTGGCATATCATTTTTCAAAGAAACAGAAAAAGGGTAACATGGAATGTAGTACTATATAAACCTGTAACTAACCGTTGATCGCTTCGAGTCAGTGAAAATGCAACTAATAAGCTTTGGCTGGACTGATCTGGCTGGACTTGTGTTGAACTGGAACAGGGAATGTGTGGACACAGAATACCTTCTGGAAATAGAGGGACTGATAGTGACATTAATGGAAACTTTGGGAGAGATTAGTGAAGAAGAAGAAGATAACATAACTGCCATGGCCAAACTGTTGCAGGTTTTGGCGGGTGTTATCTTCGTTATCCAAATGCTATCTATTCTGCTGTTGGTGTGTGGGATATTTTGTGGAAAGTTATATTTTGTTCCCCTGATTTATGACACTTTGTCATCCTTAGTACTTAGAAAAAAAATAATCTCAATCTAGCATCTCTTTAACCAGTATATTTTGTTACTGATTTCAATCCATCTCTAGTCACTTTTAAGATTTTACCTAGCAAGGTTTAAACATGATACATTTTTTAAATATCTAAGGATATTAACTATAAGCCTTGAAAATAAGTGAAAACATATGAAGCTTTTCTAGAAACCTTTCCAATAATTAGATTGATACACCTTGAATTTTATCTTTGTGAATCGATTTCATTCTGTTTTAGCTTATATTGTGAGCTATATGTTGTATTGATTGTGGGAGACACTAGCTTGAAGCTTTTTATTGGGGTATTAAATTTATTTATTTTTTACTCACATTCTTGTAATACTTGTGGCTTATAATTGGTATCTAACGAGGGTAAGGGCACATGTAGTAGCATTTTCGACGCCATGTCGGACGCCAAATACAATGTGACACTACTACGACAACGGCGTCTATAAGGTGGCGTTGGAGTGGAGCTTCCAATTTCGGACGCAGAAGACGCAAAGGAGTTCTAGTTTTCGGGCGTGAAAAAAAAAAAGACTGAAACATGTTTTTTGAAAATTTGAATTCAAAATAGACGCTCCCTTTTGTATACCTTTTTTTTCTCTATATAAACACATTCATTTCACACCTATTCTTCCACACTTTCATAAATTTTATACACTTCTCTCTCAATCTTTATACAATCCTACCATTTTAATACTTTCATTAAACCATTTCATTTTCGTTCAAATTTCCAAATGGCTTTCTCGTCGGAGAATGTTAATCACCTGACAATTGATGAGGTGAAGGACTCCATTGAAGCAGATATGTTAGAAGATGAACGACAGGTTAACGTGCTTATGGAAGCTCTCCACGAAATACGGGAGAAGAAAAAATCTAAAGCACGAGAAATACGGTCGCTAAAACGGCTAGGGCAGCCAACTTCCATGGTTGAAGATCAACACGCCGCCTATCTGTATGAGAAGATCGATATGGTCAAATTGGCAATGGACCTAATTGTCGAAGCTGGTAACACGTTGCGAGCCCAGAAGCCCCGGTCCGAAATGTGGAAAGAAGGGGTGTATGAAAACAAGACGGTCGATGGAGTAAAATCGGGAATATCCCGAATGAGTGAGGATCATACTGCGAATCTATATCGTAACTATGTAATCGGAGGATTGTGATGTTTAAATAAACTATGTAATCGTTTTTTTATTTTTAGGATTCGTAGTTTTATTTTTAAGATTCGTAGTTTTTATTTTTAATGTAATGTGTTTTATTAATAATAAAAAGTGTTTATTTAATTTTGTGTAAGAAAATAGGAAATAATAAAATATTTAAGAATATGATGAAGAGTAGGGCTTAGTACGAGGGGATGTTCTTGGGGGTGTTCTAGGAGAGAAAAAAGCTGATGTGACGCTAATGTGGCTGGAAGAATAGGGGAAGAAGTGTTCCCCTATTACGAAAAGCCTAAGGCTACTAGGAGTGGTACTAGGCAATTTATCAACCCTCCCAAATTCTGCCAATAAAATTTCGCCAAGTCATTCCAACCCTCCAGCCCTCCCAACCAGCCTTCCCAACCTAATTCACTGACGCCCATTAAATTCTTAGCCCTCCCAAATATTTTTTTCCTTTTTATAATTAAACTAAAAATAAAAAGGAGAAGCTAAAGGCTTTATAGCCTTTCTTTTATAGTGGACCTTTAGGAATAGCCGACAGTTGTACCAAAAATGTGGGTCCCTCCTTATAAATTAATTTTATGAACATCGATTATATATGAAATTATCCAGCCCGTTTAGCCATAAAATCCATACCGGCGGCGATGTTACCACCGTTATCGCCTTATAAAATCCCCATAAAATCTTTCACTCCGGGATTAATAATGATTGATTAGTGATGGAAGTAAATTTATATAATGAAACAATAATAGTGACTAATTATGACTATGTTTGACAATTTTCATTTCTAGAACACGACAGTCGGTAATGGGGCTGACATGTAGGGATGGCAAAAAAAACTCGAACCTGATGGGAAAACCCGATATCCAAAAAATTCGGGTCGGATCGGGGCAAGCTCATCGGGTAACGGGTCGGATTTCGGGGCAATTATCGGGTTTTATTTCCGGTTTCAGGGCAGGGAACGGGACATGCCTACCACGACCCGACCCGAACCCGATAACACATATATATATATAAATATATATAATATATATATAATATATAATTATATCAAAGTTATCGGGTCGGGTTTCGGGTTTTTTAACGGAGATCGGGTTTCGGGTCGGTTTTGGGTAATAGTTTATCCCCGATGGGAGCCCCGATAAGGTACCCAATAAGATATCGGGTCGGGTTCGGGTCGGTTTTTCCTAATCGGGTTTGGGTTCGGGTTTTGTACTACCCGTCCCGAACCCGACCCATTGCCATTCCTACTAATATTATTGAACTTATGTTGTTTTCAAGTTAGAACTATTGTGGTATTACTATGCTAATACATACTTTCTCTGGTATCCGTTTCGACCTCGGTTTGACCAGTCCGACATGTAAAATTTTGATTGACTCGTTCAATGTCCAATGCGATTTTCAATACATAACTTATTTAAACAACTTTTAGATTAAATTAATGAAAATTAAATATATTTTGAAGTATTTAAAAAAAATAATGGTTTCTTAATTGTATATTAACATGTATTTTGAAAACATAAGTTTTAAAAATTCTAAAAAACTAATGACTTGATTGCCAGTTTCAAAATTTAGAAACACAAGACATATATAGTAGCAATATAACCGCATTTCCTTTTATCTGATGACAATGAAAACCCGTAATAATTGTTGACTTGACTATTTTTATTTTTATTTTTATTTTTTATTTTTTACCCTTTTAATAGTTTTTACTGATTATGATTTTTATGTTTGATAGTTGGTATAGTATCAGCACTAAGATACAAGCTCACATGTCACAATTACCCACCAGAAAATGAAAATTCGGTAAAAACTTTTAAATATGGGTACACCCAAATAAGGTTATCTTAAAAACTTGTAAAACATATCTTAAACTACGTCAATACTATGAGATTGATTTTACTACAAAAAGAAAATGAGCCAATAAGTAATCAATAAATATGAAAAGCGAAATAAAAATATATGGAAAATGATTTTTCAGGCTTAATTCATTACTACAAAATCACTATAAAACATGATTATGATAATAAACACACTTAACACTCTGTTAATTTTTAATTATTTTTTGCTCTTAATAGATTCACGAATCTTAAAGAATTTCTTCCCTCACAAACAAGTGAATTAGTTAAAACTTTAACTAATGATTAGTAACACACGATGTAGTCATACAGTGTCACAGACCACCATATTTATAAAACTTGTTACGACAACACCACATTGAACTACTTTTAACTCATAGAAGACCATCCTAAAATTTAATAATTTAAAAAAAAAAACATAACAACATGGTATTTAGCACATTTAGGCCACGATACTTTTGACTACGATGATGATGATGATGATGATGGTAAGGTGACCACAATGTGGAAGGCTCCATCACGATGTCGTTATTCCTCAACGTCGGGTGCTCATTCGGTCATTCCTCTACTCTTTGTTTGCTTTCGCATTGAATCCTCCTTAGCAAGGATTAAACTATCAAGGTAACATTGATCCTTCATTAAGTTTCTTTCTCGAGGTAATCTATCGTCTTGAACACTTTGCAGCAATCTTTTCTTCGAAGATAATTACCGACAAGATGTCAAAATTGTAAGTGAAAAATATGTTCATAAATTGGAATCAAACCCAGAACATGCTTAACATTTAGAGCGGTCTTCAACATTTCATCATGAAGTTTATGTTGGAATAATGTCTGAATGCGTATCGAGACGACAGATAATACGTGAATCTATATGGTAACAAGAAAAACTACGACCATACCTTTCGTCTACACACTCATACTTTTTTTTTTTTAATATAAAATGTACGAACATATAAAGATATATAAGGTGTGGGTTTCGTGTGTTCACGTAACACACTTTCCCTTTCCTTATTTTGATTGAGATCCTCTCTAAAATTAGAAAAGTTGAACCAATAAAAAAAACTTCAAACAGGATTAAGGGTCTACTAACAAATAAAAAATAAATAAATAAGAAGTTACTATTTTGCTCATCTCATAATTTATAACTTGAGAGAACTTGAAAGGAGTTCTAACTTTAAAAAATCTCAATCTTTCCTTATCTACTCCACCACATCCCTTAGACATTAGAACCAAAGTTCATCTTATCTCCATCCCCGACTCTCCTTATTCTAATTATTTATATTGATCATCTTTTTCCTATCAAGAAGACCTTCAAGTTTTGAAAGTGATATTATGGGTAGGTGTAACACATAAGAAGTAGCATATTCTTGTATGTGTAATAATCTAGCGAGTGTATTTTCTTGAAAATGGGTTAGGCGATATAAGCATATGTTCATTAAGTCAATGACATCCCCGATTCAAAATATTAGGGGGAGGAAGCAACCCGAATTGGGATCTAAGGGCCACACTGATATGCGACTAAGCTAGAAATGTGGCCCGTTATGTAACTGCATGAACCTTTGAAATTATTAAATGACAGTTCCAAACTGTCATATCATATTCAATCTATATGACCATATTACATTATCTATAACTACTTATAAACCATTTTGGGATTTGTTATTTATGGAATGTCTTAAAATTATGATTTTAAATGATCCATGTTATCCCTCTTACATATTTATACCATATATCTCTTATCTTTTAAAATATCTATACTATCCCCTTTACATCAATTACTTTTACAACAATTACCTACACTACTCGGCGCTGCCACCACCACCACGAGCTGCCACTACCGCCACCACACTGCTGTCGCCACCACCGCCGCTGCATTGCGCGGATACCCCTTTAGTTACCTCTTTACATATCTATAATCTATAATACCTTATAATAATTCCCAACCCCATGTTGAAATGTTGAAACTTTTGATATGAGAAATACCCATTTTATCCTTATTATTAATCATCAACAATTCAATGACCTTCAACAACCCCGTTCATCAATACATTTACATATTTTTAGGAGAGAATCAGGTTTACATATTTAAATTTAAATAATAAATAATACATTCTAAAAATATGGTTTTTATTTTATTTAATTACATATCTATGAATACGCAAGTACCTTTACATGGTACATAATACAGAATGTAAACCTATTTGAATAGTCAATATGAATATGATTAACAACGGGATTATTAAACTATTTATATTTCTATACTACTATATAAAAATTCTCCACCCCACTACCAAACAAAAAAGTTAGAAAATTTCTACACAAGAAATTACCATTCTACCCTTAATTTACACCACCAATCCCTTATCTTCTAAAATATCTCCACTACCCCTTTACATCAATTACTTATACCCACCACCAACAACAATCCGCCACCACCACCAGTCGCCGCCATCACCGCGAGTCGCCGCCACCACCACACCGCCGCCGCATTGCGCATGTACAATGCTAGTATTAATAAAGGGTTCTTTCATAACATATTCGGGACCGTCACATTGTGCGGATACCCGTCTAGTAATGAATTAAATCAGTAAAAATTTGTATATCAGTGATGATATACCCCTCCGAACATATTAACTGACTAAAAATATTGTCACGCATAAAATCATTATTTCAACCAACACAAATATACAAAAGAAAAAAGTAAAAATTTTGAGGTGGATGGTGTTTAAACTTTAAATGCTTTAATGAGGTAGGATGTCATCTCGACCCGCCCGACGACCCGAATACACCCAAAATTCAAACCCAAACCCAACCGACCTGCTAGTAGTTATAAGGTGTTTATGACTTGACGTGATATTATAGATATACAAAGGCGTGAAAGACGCACGCACACAGACAGTCAGATCTATTATTCCGGCTGCTTCTGCTGCCCAAAATCATAAGTAAAAAGATGATGTCCGGAAACTATACAACCATTGACAACCAGAATGTATCTGGATCTGTTCCTGTATGTATAATTGTATCTATATATATATATATCTTCGTTTATATATATATAATAATTCCTCAAGTTTTAGTAATTTTAGATCTAAACCCTAATTAAATTTTGTTATCATACAGGCTGTTTCTGATACTCACGGTCAAGTTTCCGTCAAATTTAACGGTACTCTTATTATTATTATTATTTTTTAATAATTGGATCTAAACCCTATTACTATTTCTTTGTTTTCAGCTGAATTTTAATTTAATGTATTTTTCTAGTAGAATAATTAAATAAATGATGAAAATGTTGTTAATGGTTGTTGTAGATAGTAATAGTCTTCAAACATTTCCACCATCTGGAGTTGCACAAGGCAAGATCGCGTCGGCCGGTGGACCGCCTCGTGATGCCGATGGTTTGTCTCTTTTTCAACATTTTTTTATGAGAATTTTCAAGTTTTATGGATGTGTTTTGAGATTTAGAATGCAATGTGGTAGTGTGAGTTGGGTTTACTTGATGATGGGATCTTGTTTGGTGCATTGAGATTAAACTGATCTATGACTCTATACCGTCCGTTAGTTAGATTTGGGAATGATGGGATTATTTGTTATGCAATGCTGTATTATAGAATAGAATGCTTGTTTATGATGTTAGATTTAAGCGATGACTAATAACGGATATAACGTTTTATTGAATATTTGTTTTGTTAAAGCATTGAGTGGTTAGTAGTTGATGTGCACTGAATCCTTAGGTTCACCTCAAGTATAGTCGGTTTAGGTGGTAGCTCACAGGATGTTGAACTAAGTGGAGTAAGCGTAAGCTAGGGGTTTCAGGGAAGTATAGACATATTCTTATGTGCGGCAGTTTTGAACACCGACAGTTTTCGGATGGGTATCCTACATTGTGTGTCCTGTCCTTTTCTCAATAAAAATTGCATAGAAATGAGATCAGTTTTTTAATATTAATTGTGGTGGCTAGGCACGGCTATTATTGTACCTATTGTGTTTTACATTTCATATTAGTTTCCTTTGCTAGTTTGGTTAGGCCTAATATGTTATGATGTGTAACGAGTTATGCTTTAGATGAGCTTGTAACATATGTGCGGCCTGTCGTACATATGAACTAATGTGACAAACAGTTACATTACTTGTACTAAACTCTTTTTTGTTGTTGGTATAAAATTCATCGGGGTAACCCTTTACCCAAAAAAATAATAGAGGTACTTAAGTACTTTATGTCTTTATTCCCTGCTTATTGAAGTACCTCGGGTATAATGCAAAAGCCTTTGAGGAGGAACCACTCTAAATTGGAGTTTATCTTTCCTTTGCATTGGTAACCCGGTAGACGTAATTTATCTGAGAATTCTTAAGAATGTTTGTCCATGGTCTTGAACAACATATTGTAGTGGTTAAGATGGGACTGTTTCTCTTGACAACCTGTGGGGAGATCACAACTTGCATTTGTTATCTTAGCAGTTCGTGGTCCGTACTTCTAGTATATAAATTTTCTTGCCTTTCTGTTTTTCATCTGATTTTGTTGTGTACTTCAGTTTGTTTGTTTTAATTTTAATTTTTGCTGTCAATGGACGTTAATTGACCTATATACGCAGATACATTCTCGAAGCCAGTATCTAGTTCATCAGAACCACAACAAAGTGGTGGTTGGTTTAAGGCATTCACAATTGCTGCTTACCAGCCATATTTTGATGTTGACACATCTGATGTTTTAGAGAGGATCAAAGATTCCCTCTTGCCTTTTGGTGGGAGCTTCAACGAGAAAACTGCTAGTAACCCAGACTTGTAAGTCAATGCTCCTTTGAATATTATTTATTGCTGAGCTTGACATACCCATTTGATATTGTACTTCCTACGTAAAACTATGAATTATTCGGCATTAGTTATGTAGAAAACCTTTAGTTTACAGTAGCTCTTTTGGTGTCAACTGTTAAGTATGGGACTTGCTTTTTTGTTTGATATGCAAATGTTCTCATCAATGACAACTTTTTCACACATCATAAATTCTAGGCCATGAAGAGCATTCAGAGGATGCTCAATAAAAACGTTGGAAAGTATCTGCCTAAATCACAATATAAAATCACATAATTTGGGCAAGGGTGTGTTTTTGTCGGTGTTTATATGCAATGACTATCACTTACCGAAAACATCATGCAATTATACAATCACAGAAACCCACATCCTTTTGCAATTTTTTGTGTCTTCACGTACTTCTTTGATCAGGTATGGACCTTTCTGGATATGCACTACCTTGATCTTTGTGGCAGCTTCGATTGGTACATTTGCAACCTATTTGGCTCACAAGCTACAGCATAAAGAGTGGAACTATGATATAAATCTGGTAACCTGGTCTGCTGGCTTGTTCTATGGCTACGTCCTTATTGTCCCTTTGTGCTTGTACATAATACTCAAGTACTTCTCTGCACCCTCAACCCTTGTTCAGCTGTTCTGTCTATATGGTTACTCCTTGTTTATCTTCATCCCTGCAATGGTAAGGATTTTGCTTCTCAAGCTACTTCATATTTTCCGAATTGCATAAAATTAGATCAAGTCTTTTACAGATTTCCTGATCATTTGATCAATGTGATTTCAAGTTGCGGTAATCAATCTTTAGCGTTTAAATTAATTAATGATTTTTTAGAGGTCAGCCAATCTGTTTAATGCCAGTTGGAACAAAGTTGGTTATTCTAGAAAAAGAGAAGTAAATGTACTTGTTTTACCAAATCTATTATGGAAAAAAGAAAAGTATATAGTTGGACTTTTATATGTCAATTTTTTTTGTAACTTATAATAAAATTATATATAAAAAGTAGTACCATAGTTGATAGAAATATATCATTTATATTTTAGATTTGAATATGTGAACACGTATAATATGTCCTAAATTAAGCTGGTGAATTTTATCGTTAGTTAAATAATGAGAAAATTCCGATTATCACAACTTCAAACACTATATATAAAGCATCACCCCCCCCCCCCCCCTTTTTTTTTTCCTCCTCAAAAAAAGCAATTGATCTACCTAAATTACCCCTCTCCTTTATTCACTAATTTAAACATCCCCAATTAATATACCGATAATACCTTTAATGAAATAATTTACAACATATATCCCCCAACTCTTAAAATAACTACGCTACCCCCTTTTACATCAATTACCTTTACATTAATAACCACACAGCCGTCGCCGCTACCACCATCGCCGCCGCACCACGCGGGCATGCGTTTAGTTTTTGATAATACATCATCAACAAAACAATCAAGATAGGTTAGTGGTTGCCATATGAAAATTCATTTTTGAGATAATTGTAATATATAGCTTTAAAAACTGAGTCTAATTCGTGAAGCTGCATTAATCACTTAGAAAACACACATTTAAACACCCTCGTAGATATAGATGCATACAACGTAATCAGTTGAGCTTTAGATACATGTTTGGAAACTTGTGTTTTGATAGACAATTTGTTGGGTTGAATGCAGTGCCTATCTATTATCCCAGTGGAGATATTCAGATGGGTGATAACGGGTGTGGCTGGGCTGATGTCGGCATTGTTTGTGGCACAAAATCTGCGGAACCACATAATGTCAGCTGGTGAGAGGTGGTTCTTGATTGTGGCTGGGATTTTCTTGTTGCAGTTGGCTCTCTCCTTTGTACTTAAGTTCTATTTGTTCAATATCCATGTGTAGTGTTTTACTTATTAAGCGAAGCAATTATAGAAGGATTAGAGTAAATGTGAACTAAATGAGTTGTTTAACATTTGAATATTCCAGTGGACAGGAAATATATTCTTTCCTTTTTTAAGGTCGATTTTGATATTATACGCATACAGAAATATCAATAAATTGATAATGTTAAGCTACTCTCCAAGCTCATTTATAGTGTCTACATGTTCGTTGTTTTATGCCGGCGACCCATTTATTTGGAAATATATTGAATTCTATACTATTGGAAATGTATGGATTATACTTTAAAATCTCATTTTGCATGTATTAACTTTTAAATCCTGTCATTATACAATGTATCTCTTGACCTCTTTATTAGCTCATCGTGTTTAATGATGTTACGATCATATACATTGTTATATAACGTAGCAAGTCATCATGATATGTGTAATGTTACTGGTTTGCATTTAGAAGCCGTCGGTTATAGATAATAAGAGGTACATATAATATAACGTTTTATTGGATAAGGTTCATGTGTAAACAATTCACATATGTAATATTAAGTATAAATTAATCTGTTCATATGTGAACGAATATATATCATTCACATGTGAACATATCAAGTTATCAAATTATAATTTAAAGGTTTTTATGATTCTTTCAATTCAAATGGTTTTCATATGAACATTTTCCCATTTTTATTATTCACATACAATCCTATAAGCTTCAATACTATCTTAAATTATTTGTTATATAAAAAAAGTGCATATAAACAGACCATATGAACCTGAAAATTTTGTAGGCTTGATCTTTAGTTCAATCCCGACCAAGGAACATGATTTTTTTACTTTTTTTTTTTTTTTTTTGTGGTGAAATGGATCGCTTGGATGAGCCACTCTATGAGCAAAGAAACAAAAATGAAGCGAGTCGGGATTGTCAATGTACCAGAGAAACAAAAATGAATGACATTTTTTAAACCAAAATCTTACTTGACGCGGTACAATAGGACGATTTATACGAATTTAGATTAAATCCTTTTTAATTATATCAGGGAAAAACTGTAAGTATTGGTGGCCCATTGGTAAGGTCTTTGACCTTAGGGTTTTTCATTAGGGTTCAAGTCTCACTTCTCATATTTGTGAGGGTGGGTTAGAAGGAAGGAAAAAAAAAAGTAAAGAAAAGGGGAAAGGGGTTTGGGGGGGGGGGTCGGAAATCCTAAGTTCTATCTTAAGCATTCGTGTAGTTTAGAATTATGATTAAAATAGTTTGCCGTTCAAAAGAAAGAAAAAACACGTATTAGAGATAACGTCAAACTATATACATCAAATCTAGAAACGACTGCAATATCCATGATTTGTAGAGATGTTCATTTGATGACCATAATTGAAAAAAAGATAATTTACTGTTCAAAATAAAAAAAAACAAGTATTAGAAATAACGTCAAACTATATACATCAAATCCGGCAAAGACCGCAATATCCATGATTTGTAGAGATGTTCATTTGATTGACCATAAGAAAATGAAAAAATAGTTTTGAGTGGTGTACCAATCCTATTTCATCCGAAAAGTATGCACAAGAATACAAAAATTAATAAGCTACTGTTAATACGAAAAGATAACACATAACCTATATATACAAAAAAATAATAATTCAATGTTGATGGGGTATACTTTGACTTCTTTGATTCTTAGTCTTTAACGTATGCTTCGGAGGAAAAGCCGAGACTTATTCATGATGATATCTATCAAATTATTCAATCGTTATCGTTATTGTATATTGTTAATCGAAGTAACGACGATAGTAGGGTGCTCAATTTATCCTAGGAGTATCTTGACGGAATGACGGGAGATAACAATATGTATTGTCCCAACAATTAAAAGGTCGTGGGTTCAATGCTCATAAAAGACAACCGTGCGAATTATTATGTATTGTATATTAACATTTGTCTTTGAAAAATAAAAATGTAAGGCATTTGTTCGGCAAAGCTTTTTCGGATTTTCTACTTGTATCTATGTTTGGCTCAGTTGATTTAAACCCCATTCTAGTTTTATACTGGTTGCGAAACTCCTCATTCGGGACTTCATATTTTTCCACATTCAGGAAGGGGACGTGATAATAATATATTAAAAAAACGTTTCTTCCTTGGTTAAGGGTTACTCCGGAATGGTGTGTCATTTTTGGCTCATTGTAGCGGTTAACTGGGTTTTATCCGTAGTCGGTTCTTGCCTGGCCACCCTCAAAATATGCCTAGGGCAAAACGGGATGGTGAGTCATTTTTGGCTCATTGTAGCGGTCTAACCGAGCTTTTTTCATGCCCGTTTCCAACCATTTCCCTGGCCATCACCAAGATATATATGCTTAAGACATGATTCAAACCCGAGATCTCTTGTGAGAAAACATGACTTTTTGTCACTAGACCAACTTGATAATGGTTGAACATGATAATAATATCTATTTGCATATCTCTACTTTGCAGTAAAATCATTGCAATTTAACAACTACTTTGCAGTTAAATCATTGCAGTTTAACAAAAACAATAATACAAGCCAAAATGATGGTTACATAGTCCATGATATACGGCTCGTTAGCTTCTCCTCTTGAAGTACTTATATTTGAAAGTTGGGACATCAAAACATACTCCAAGAAGAGAGTGAATGTCTTAATAACCCTCTTCATTACCATTGATTCAAACCTGCAACAAGCCTATAAATATTTAAGAAGTCAATTTCTAAAACCTAAATTTACGCTGGAGGTTTTTGTGAGCGAATCTGCAAAAGTATATGTAAATTTATGGGGTTATCTTGATAGGGTTGTAATAAAATGAAAACTAGAAAAATGTTAAAAACTATGGGACAAATCTCAGCTATACATTTCCCCCAACTTCTTTCCCTTCTTTCTTTTAAAAAACAATTTTTTTTTACCTTTTTTTTTTTTTCATCTTTAATTTTTAAAAATTTTTTTAATATATTTTTATAAATAAAACCCACTCAAAAATTTTTTTTTTTTTTTTTTTTCGGATAATGATACGGTACGGGCGTAGCCCTTAGCCAAATGGGCATAGCCCGTTCAGGTGGGCTTCTCCCTTATCGGGCGTAGCCCTTAAGGGTATTAATAAGGGGTAGCTGGTAGAGTGATAGGTCATAGGGGGTGATTGGTCATAAGGGGTGATCGGCCTGACGGGCTCCGCCCTTATCCGCACGGGCTCCGCCCGAAAATTAAAAAATCGTCGAAAGTATATCGGATGACAGAGGACGAAACTTTAAGAACACCCATATAATTTTTATAATTTATTGATGTTTTTGAAATAAAAGATTTTGAATAAATTATATGAAACTAATGATTTATGGAGGAGAGATAAAAAAAAAGAGAAAAATGTGTGGTTAAGAAGTGTCTCTTAGTTTTCACCTTAATTATGATTTGCAAATGAACATTTACCTATCTTGATATGTATTCTAGAGTAGAAATGCAGTTGAAAATGAAAACTACTACCAAAGTTGCTTAACAATCAAACGTTTTGATATTCTCATCAGAGGATTCAAGTTCGAACTTCCTTAGATTAACATATGTAACATCTCAAATCTTTTTTATTTTTATTTTTTGCCTCGTTAATTAACTTGCCGTTAGTTAATGATTAATTTTCAAGTACCTCTATATGTGTTTCGTGTGTGTTCGCTTTGAAGTGTTTATGTACTATATGCTTAGTAGTATGCTTTGTTAGTGTTGTATGTGTTTGTACTTGTGTGCTAAGTTGGACTTAATCAAGTTTAGACGGATCTAGGTGTAACATTTTGAACTATAGATGAATGCCCGCGCAATGTGACGGCGAAGGTGGTGGCGACTGGTTGGGGTAGTGTAGGTTATTGATGTAAAAGGTAATTGATGTAAAAAGGGAGTAGTGTAGTTATTTTAGGAGTTGAGAGATATATATTGTAAAATATTTCATTAAGGGTATTTTTTATACATCAATAAGGGGATGAAAATAGACAATAGAAAGATAGGGGTAAAATAGATACTTCAAATCATCATTTGAGAATAGGGGAGGGGTTGCTCTTTTATATATGAGTAAAGATAATTTGAAGCAAGAGAATATGTGCAATGAATTGAAAGTTCAAAGAAGTTAATGAACCGTTCGATGAGAAGTTCGTTTGTTTAGTTAAACGAATGAACATAAACAGAAAAATTCGCTCGTTTAGTTAAATGTGAAAGGATTGTGTGTACAAGTACCAATACAATGAACATTATAGTCGACGCTTTTTTGAGACTTTTGTTGGTTATATCATTTGCCACAAAAATGGACAAAAGGTTAACCTTGAACAAATGAATATTTTGAATACATTCATGAACCATAATTTCAACCTCTTGGTCATCTTCTTCACCTACACAACACACACACATATATAAACCATATATATATATATGAAAAAGTTCATGTGAGAACTATTTATTTTGAAAGAACTGTAAGAACCTTTTATAATTAATAACACATAAGGATAGTTCATATGTGAATGATACATGTGAACAAATTCATTCACATATGAACATATCAAGTTATACGTAATTTTACATGTTTTTAACAAATTTTTTTTGTTCTGATATGAACTTTTATTATGTTTTCACAAATGATCCAATACACAATTTTAAAGTTCTAATACATACTTTTAAAGTTTTCACGGTTCTCATATAAAAAAAGGATTTTCACAAGAACTTTCCCTATACATACATTTAAAGTTGAAAAAAAAAACCAACACGCCCATGAAAGCACCGCAATGGCCAACAATTTGCTCCAACAAATCGCCCAACGTGTCGGTGCTCAAAGTCTCGGCGTGTTGGGGGTAAAACGCCGGCAATGCGTTGTGGACTTGTGGTTAAAGATATTCTAAGCTTACTTGGGCCTAAACTGGTTATAAATATAATTGGTTGTCCTCGTAGCATCCTGCTCATGTAATCACTTGTGTAAAAATTGGGCCCGATGGGCTAAAATCTTTTTTACAGGTATGGTCCAGGAATGAGCTATATGTGATTCGGTGCCCTTTTTGTGGTCTTGTGGGCAAAGGTTGTAAAACCTTCCGACGTCGAGCGAGTATCCGAAACAAACTTCTGACTCTTTCCTCGCCGAGTTGAGTTCGAGTAATGAGTTTTCCAACCTTGATACGGAAAAAATAATGATGAAGCGTGAATCTATCAACTGATGTTATGTTTAATTTTCGAACTTTGAAATACTATGTTATTGTTTCTAAACAATTATGTTTAAATTTGAAGTTTCTAATATACTTTTAAAGTTTTATTACATATAATTTCAAAAATAATCATGTTTATATATAAAATCCCAATCCGGATATTTCCCGAGTCGAGTCACGAGTTTTCCAACCTTATTTGTGGTACAATTAACAAATGTAAATTAATAAACTATGTCCAAATTATTAGGTAGGTTTGATAACAAGCTTTCAGGATATTATGTGTTTGAGCTTATGGTTTTTATAAGCTCAATCTCATACGCTTTGTTCAAGTATCAAATTATTTGGTAGCTTATGATTTTCATAAACTTAATAAGTTACTTGAAATAGCTTTTGAAAGAAGCTTGTAGGTTATATAATTTTTTTTTTACATAAACACCCCTAATATTTGATATTTTTAAATTAGGGCTAACTGTTTGAAAAGTACCTCAACTTAAGCCGAAAAACTGTATTAGGCCCAAACAAAAGAAATCACTATATGATGGAAAGAAACGGCAAAAACAACTTTAGTGAGGTCAAAGTGAGGTCGTGACCGGATTATGCTAATGTTAAGCCGGTTTTAGTTAATTTTTACACCTCATCTATCATTTGGAGCCATGTATGCACTTATGATCATCTATCTTCATCATCTTCAATAAACACCATCTTTGTCTCAATATTGCTCCTGACAAAAGAGGAAAATCTCCACACACAAAAAAAAAAAAAACTAAGCCTTTATTAGACCTCCTTTTTACTCATCATCATCGACTCATCGTATCTCCATATATTGAAAACAAGACCCACCGATAACCAAGTCAATGGTGCAAATGGTAATTTGACAAAAACTCAAAGGTTGAAACTGAATATTGGAATCTTCGGCCACCATTACCAGAAATCTCCGGCCACCACCGCTATTACAACATTAAAATTGCTGCCACCACCATATTCGTTTGTGGTTGTTTATTTCTAAGATTCGATTCGATTCGATTCGTGTTTGAGTCGTGTTGAAGGAAGCTTCAGATTTATATAGGTTCCGATGGGTCCGGGTCATCGGAGAAGACGGAGTACTATAATACAACATCTCGTTGATCAGGTTTGGAAGGGAATGGATGGGGGTTAGAAGGATTATTGTGATGTGGGGAAAGAAGCGACAATGACGAGAGTGTAGTCATGGATATTGTGATGTGGGTATTTGTTCAAATCTTTATAATGGTTTGCAAGCTCCGTTAGACTTCTCCCTATCATGACGTCGTCATTATCTCGTTTTGACTGTCACATCAGTTTTCTTTCTTCAAAATACACCCAAGAACTACTCTCTCTCCATCATACTTTCTAACCTTCATCTTCACCTCATCCCCAATTAAAAAATGGGTTAAGTACCAAATTCGTCCCTGTGGTTTTTTAAAAAACGGCTTTTCGTTCCTCCCATTAACTTTGGTATTTTTTTCATTCATGTGGTCGAACTTCTGTTAAATCGGGATCGTCCCTGTCGTTAAGTCCCCCACGTGCAAGTCACGTAAGGGGCATTTATGTCCGCCATTTTTACCCCCAAATTGTAAGGAACCCTAATTTCCTACAGTTTTCCTTCCAAATCAATTGATGGTTGCTTACCAGATGCTAAAAAGACATAAATGTATTTGAACTAGATAATCATCATCACCATATTATATTACAAACATTTCAACCAGATAAACAACATTGTCATCACATCTTCGTATACAAACATCCCCTGATTCACATTGTTCTTATGACGGGGAATAATAAAACAAACATGTATTTGAGGCAGTGTTGCAAAACTCGGCCGAGAACTCGGAATCGGGGAGTCAAAGAGTCGAGTTGGCCAGAATCGGGTCAAAACTCGGTCAACGGCTTAGTCTCGTGTAAAACTCGGCCAAACTCGGATGAATCGGTCAAAACCCGGCCGGATCGGTCAAAACTCGGGCGGTCAACAAAAGTCAACACTTTTTTTTAACTATTTAAAAAAGACAGTTTTTATTTAAAGAAGTGAAAGATTACCGAGAGAACTACATGATGATGATTTTGAGTCCGAGAGTGAGGATAAACTAGAGGATTATGAGGTTGAATATGAATCCGATGAAGTTGAAATCATTGAGCAATACGGACAAAATGACGATGAA
>JAOEHQ010004405.1:0-18152 GCA_025447715.1 Asclepias incarnata
CATATATCATCTATGAATGTAGTTTTTAAATGTTTTAATTTTGCTATACGACAAGAATTAGCGACATAACTTGTTGACCGTTTGCCTTCTATTTCTACGTAAAATGTTATAAAAAAAATCATCCGAAATTGAATAAATCATTCTAAAATTAAGTATAAAATTATTATTTTTGTTATTATTTTTGAGATTTGCCTATTCAACAAACCTACGTATAACCCTTTACTTGCTGGTAATGACAAGTATGCCAAGTACGCTGCTATATTGTTTTTTAAAGTTTTTTATTAAAATCAGCACTTGTTTTGAGTTTTTCCCTTACTACTCCACGTAACCCTCGACCTTAGACCATTGGACCCATTTATACTATATATAAATATAAATATAAATACTAGAGTTAATTTCATTACATTCCCATTCCCTGTGGTTTAGTGTATTATCAAAATTCGCCCCTGTATTTTTTTTTGTCATTACATCACCCTGTGGTGACTTTTTGCTTCATTACGAGCCCCTCACCCTAACCGCCGTTTGTCTCCATCCGTTAACCCTTTCATGTGCAAATCACATGAGGGTATTTCTGTCCATTCCCTTCTAATAACTCCTTATAACACCTATTTCACCTACCCATTTCAAACATATAAATCAAACATCCTATCTTCAAAAACCCTTTTTTTTCCTCATCCTTTCTTACTTAATAAAACATAGGTTTTAGTTTTACTATAAAAAAAAAAAGAGCACAGAGGGCGATCATATATATGTGTGTATATATATATATATATATATATATATCCATTGTGAAAAGTTACTTTAGGAACCCCTAAAAGGTCAGGAACCTTTAGGAACCCTTTTGATTCAATCTTAGCCATCCAAATTCTTGATCAAAGGTCCAAACTAGTTGTGGCATTTTTGTAAATAATTGGAAGTATTTTTTTATATTTATTTATTAAAAAGGGTATTTTAGGTATTTTATATTTAAAAAATTTATCATTTTCATTTTAAACATTAAAATAAATTCCTTTTAATACTTTTATTTTATATTTCCATTTCACATTTCCATTTCACAAAATCATAATCACAAACACAAACACACACATAACCTAAAGTTCTCTCCAGCCGCCGCCGGATTCCGGCCTGCTGCCGTCGATCACCGCCGTCGGAAACCTAGCCACCATCGCCGGCGACGGTGGTGTGGGACGTCTTCATCTTCTTCCTTCTCAGATCTACTTAATACAAGAATCCATGCCGCCGGATTATTCAACCGCCGGCCGTCGGGATTTTTCAATCTCGTTCCAGGTCTAGATCCGGCCGCCGGCCGTCGGGATATGTTATACAAGCAGCCGCCGCCCTTGTACTTTCCGAACTACCCACCACCGCCCGTCGGGAAATCCTATACACGCCGCTGCCGCCCTGTCCTTTCCGATCTACCCACAATCGCCGCCGAGTTTCTTTCTCCCCACCCACTACCGCCGCCGCCGACTTTCTCCCTCACCCAGATCGGCGCACATGTATGTTCCGGCGTCTGTCGATTCCGACGGTTTTTTTCCGATGGCAATTTTGTTCCGGCCAGATCTGGAGGTTACAGATGTGCCGCCGCCTTTATTTTCCGGTGATGTCGTTTTTCCGGCCAGATATGGAGGTTACAGATCCGGTTGTGTTTTTCCGGCCATGTCGTTTTTCCGGCGAAGGGGATTGTATATTGTATGTTGTATGTATATTGTATATTCTTTTTTTCCGGTTGTTAATAGTCTCCAAGGATTGTATATTGTTTGATTCTGTAAAGTTCATTTTCCGGCGATGTCGTTATGTCGTTTTTTAGTTTTGTAAGTTTATTTGTAAATTCTTTTTTGAGCATATGTGAATGGTTATATTTTGTATTTATGTGGTTGTATTTTTTGTTGGATCATATGTGATTTCCGGCGAGATATTGTAAATGAGCATATGTGATTTTCGGCTAGATTGTAAATAAACGTATATGATTTTGTAAATTTTTAAATTTGAGCATATGTGTATGATTGTATTTGTGATTTCCGGTAATATTGGATTATATATGATTTTCCGGTGATATTTGGATCATATGTGATTTTCCGGCTAATTTGGATCATATGTGATTTCCGACGAGTTTTGATCATATGTGATTTCCGACGAGTTTTGATCATATGTGATTTTCCGACGAGGTTGGATCATATGTGATTTCCGACGAGTTTTGATCATATGTGATTTACGACGAGATTGGATCATATGTGATTTTCCGGCGATATTGGATTACATGTGATCTACGGCGAGTTTGGATCATATGTGATCCCCTAAAAAAATAAGGAAATTAAAAATATGTTATATTTATTAAATTTTATAAAATAAAATTAAAAAAATTGATTTTACCATTCTACCCTTGATTAAAAGGGTTCTTAAAGGTTCCTGACCTTTTTGAGGTTCCTAAAGTAACTTTTCCCTGTATATATGTATGTACGTATGTATGTATATAATGCAATTATTATAGTATATTAAATAGTATTAAATGTGAATAAATATAACAATTAATATGAAAAAGTATTAAATGTAAAAATAACTCACTTGTAATAAATGCTGACTAAAAGATTGAGAGCAAAACATTTGAAGATATAGAATTGAACATGGAATGAATGTGGAATTGAATGTGGAATGTGGAGTGAATGTGGAAAGTGAGAACCAGCACCCAATTGCTGTATTGTTAGTACATAACATTTCACATGGTTTTAATATACAATCGTGTAAAAAAGTCGCCTAGCATTAAATGCGTTCAACTACCAGCTTTTTTACACAGTTGTAATATATAACCGTGTAAGAATTTTAAACTAGAATTAAATGGACTTTTTGTTAAAGTCTTTCTTACACGGTTTCTTTTATCAACTGTATCAAAATTTTCGTGACAGCTTTTTGACACTGTTGGTTGTTGTCAACCGTGTTAAAATTTTTCTTTTTTTCTTTTTTACACAATATTTTTGTTAGCCGTGTAAAATAAACCTAGATTAATGCCCGGTTTTTTGGTAGTGTTTCTTTTCGAACAACTTCAAATTGAATAAAAGGATGTTCGTTTTCCACGGCTTCAAAAGAAATGCCCCAAATACCTCTTTTAATACGTGTGTATATTTATATATATCTATACTACTTCTATAAGCATTTAGGAAGGACATTTTGGGTAGTTTGCCCAAAGTTAAGACGCGTACAAGCAAAAGAAGCATATGTACAAGTGTCTTAATGCATAAACGTCTTAAAAGCGTCTTAAAATTGTTTGTCCGCCTCTTTTATCCCGCCTAGGGTTTTCACTCCACAAATGCTCTCAATCTCTCATCTAGGTTTCAAAATTTAAATCCTTTTTGAATTTCAAATTGACGCTCTCTTTTCCAAATCTCTCATCTTTCCTCAGATGCGCCCCTCTCCTATTCTTTAGGGTTTTCAAATCTCATCTCCCTCTCATCTCCTTTGTTTGATTACACAAATCGGAAGCACGATTTGTAGGTTGGGTAATAGGCCATGGAGAAATCGGTTTCAAGGTTCGATTAATATGTACAATATTATACACACGGGCTTTTATTCATAAATATCGATATTTATCTGTATCTATATATGTATGTATCGATGTTTATATTTGTTTTGTATTTTGCTTCAGGCGGATGATGTTGCTGAGCCGTTCAAATATGGGAAAAAGGTAGATTTTTTTATTGTTATTTACAATTTTTATCTTTCTTTTATTTTAATTTCTTTAGGGCTTTGTTGTATTGATGAAATGAATTTTTTGAATTTGTACAGTATTACGGGGAAAAAGCTAAAAGGCAAGATATTTTTTCTAAATTTTTTTTGTTGAGCTTTAACTTAATCTAATACTGATTTTAGGTTAATTTGATGCATATTCATTGTATACTTGAACGAAATATGAAGTATTTAGTAATTTTTTTGTATATATGTCATTTTCATCTGCATCCTATTTAGTAGATGTCTTTTCACAATATCCTTGGCAAGGGCGGTTCAGTTATATCTGACATGAGAAAGTCAACAGGGGCTTATATTCGTATATTGGGAAAGGACCTGACTCCGCAGTATGCTGCTGAAAATGAAGAAGTAGTTCAGGTATGGCTTTGATTTTTTACTGTCTTAATGTTTCATGAAGGTTTGGGAAATTTTTAATTTCCATGTTACTTTCTAGTGGGTGTTTGGGAATGTGTTTTCAAAGTGAACATATGATTTCTTTAATCAGAACCGGATATAAGCATGATGCCGAAGATAGAGTTTGGATGTGTTTCTGCTGCTTGCCTGTTTGAACTTGTAATAATCGTATAATTGTTTGCCTGTTTGAACTTGTAATAATCGTATAATCAGACTTTTTATATAGTTTTTTTTTTTGCAATTTTTGTTCATTTTGGGAATTGAAAGGTAAAATGATAAACGCTTACATTTTAGTAAGTGAGTGTATATTTATATACTGTAATAGGTTAAAGAAATGGCTAATTAGGTCATGCTTTTTACCGTTGGATAGTCAGTTTTGTTGCATCTGTTATTATCTGAATCTTATTTGATCCCAAGTCATCAGAAATTCAGAAGTATTGTCGGTTTATCCAAACATATAAACTGATCATTGTGATTTCTAATCGCTATAGTCATTCTTAAAATGCAAATCCGAACACCATGAATGGAATAACTGCAACTACAGATGTAACATACAAATGGTTCATGTTTGTAGATAAACTATGGTAATATTTTTTACCAACTTCTCTTATATGGTTCGGTGCATTGTTGAGCAGATAAATGGTGACTGTGATGCAGTTCATGAGGCTCTTTTTCAAGTAACCACTTGCTTGCGGAATCACTATTTCCGAGATGCATTTCCCGGTTTCCAAGATCATGGCCCACCATTTCCACCATTCATGGGAAGGAGGGAACTTTCACCATCAGGAAGGTATTCCTCTTTTAATCGGTTCGATGCCGGGCCCCCTCCACACGGTGGGTTTCATCCGCATGATGACCGACCTCCATTTATGCATGATCGACCAGACTTTCCCCACCCTATGTCTGAAAGAATGCCATCTTCTGCACCCTGGGGTCCTCAGGTATCAATCTGGTCCATTCTTTTAAATTTTGATTTGTTTTATAATTTTCACAGGGTGTATTTAAATATTTGTATATTCAATTTTATTGCAGGGTATGGAAGTTGGTGGACATTTAGGGTATCCTGATTTTGGAGCCCCGCAAAGGAGAATGGGTGGATTTGTAGGGTGTGTACCTCTTTTTATCCACTCTCGCTTGTCTATTTCGATTTGTTTAATAACATATGCTAAATGATTATATATGTGTTTATGTAGAGGAAGTCACCAAGCTATAATTACAAACACCACTGTTGAAGTGGTTGTTCCTCGTACTGTTGTTCCTTCTATATATGGAGAGGAAGGTGGATGCTTGAAACAAATCCGAGAGGTATTTATCCCGTTAATTTTGTTAATTTATTTTTCGAAATACTGATCATGAATTTCTATATGCATATTTTCCATTATATGAATTCTTTTGTTATGCACAAAGCACATTACGCGAGGGGCTTTTTTTATTTTTTGTATTTAAGTAATTCATATTGATACTACCTTCTCCATCTAGGTTTTCAGTCTCATGTACGTATTCGAAATAAATGCTTGGTGATATCTTCTACTCATTGTTACTTGAATTATATGACCTAGATTTAGAATACTATTCCACACTATGACTTGTATGAACATTTATTAAGTTTCCAATGAAGAGGATAACCAATTAAGAAAGCCTGGACTCCTGCCTAGTTTACGAAGATATTTGTATTAAAATGATAAACTAAAGCGTGACTTTACCTACTTTTAACTCATTTATTTCCCCTCTTCAAAGTACTCATGATTTTAGGCATATTGATTCTGCATTGCCGGTTATTGAAGAACATTTTTTCTGACAGAAATACTATTTATTATTAGTTTTTTAAAATTTTGTTTTGAAATATTCCTAATCAGGGGAACCAGACATGATGTCCAAAAGTTACATGCATACATTGTGTCGTTCAAAACTCTAAAGTTCAAAATATTATATATTTCTCTTATTAGGAAATTCATCTAATTATGCTGCCTTTTTGTGAAATTTTTTAAAAAGAATATATTGTACAAGTTTAAATAAAAATGAACTAGTAGACAAAAATGAAGCATGTCATATAGGAACAGTAAGTCATGGGTTTGGTGCATGGAAACCTGAAAGTTGTGTATCTTGTGATTTAAGGGATGGTTTTTATCCAGCGGTATTAATGCTTATAGTTTTTTATATTATGATAAAGTGCCAATAATATGTATCTACTTTACAAGGAAAGGATATCTATATGCTTTGATTTTGTTGTTTCAGATTTCTGATGCCAAAATCACTATAACTGACCCGAAACCTGGTGCCAAGGAAACTTTGATCATAATATCCGGCACACCAGAGCAGGCTCATGCTGCACAGAGTCTTATTCAAGCTTTTGTGATTAGTGAAACTGAAGGTTCTTGATGTTCTGTTTTGGTTTGTTTACCCACAATGTGCCAGTGATCTCTTTTAGAGGAATGGTTGTCGTGCAGTGCAGTTTTGTAGAATGAAGAATGTTTCGTTGTCTTTTAGTATTTTGATACCCAGTTTAAGATCAAATGTTAGGAAGATATGTTAGAATCGAACGGCTGATTTTGTATTTATCAAGTTTTTAAGTTTTAGAACTTCTGAAATTTCTGTTTTCGTTAATTATTGATGATTAGTATGTATTCCCACTCATGAGCGTATTAAAACATGCTCTCAGAAAACTTTAAAAACACCCTGCCTTTCAGCCTTTCCAGAAAACTATCAAAACAAATTCTCAGAAAACTATCTAGATTCTGATTAGTGTTTTGGGTTCACAAGTTGAAGTTCGAAATCTCTATATTAGTTTACTAGCGCACACATTGTTGTGTAGAGCTTCCAAGTTATGTTAGTCTTCAATGCAGCTTGCTGGTTGTTTTACTGAAGATCAGTGTTTTGGGTTCATGAGTTGAAGTTTGAATGAAGTCTTCATGGTGGTTTGCTAGCAGAGTTTGCAAGTAATGTTGGTCTTTAATGCAGCTTGCTGGTTATGATTCATTCGGTTATTGATATCTTCTATAAGCATTTGGGTCATATATGAACCAGTGTAATGCAGTATCTTTTTATGCCAAAGAAAAACGAAAGCAATCGTCTTGCAGTATTTATTGGGAATACGACGTTAAAGCAGATTTCATCGCAAGTGTCTCAATCTAATGCGTAAAGGCAAGTAATTTTACGACAGTATAGGGTATCCGATGTGCGAGTGACGGAGTGTGTTCATAATAACAACACTATATTTCATAACCCCCAACAAAAACTTACACACACTACTAGTCATTTGTACCAAGCAAGTTATACAAACTGCATAACAAAACAACTAGGTAATATACTATTATTATCTCATCTCATCTAATCTCATATTAGGATATCTATTCTGTCTTGAATGGTTGATATTCCTTGAGATCGGAGATTAGTCCCTGAACAGATCCAGCAGCCGCAACCAACGAAACCACCAAACAAGTCCAGGTTAGGATCTTTAGCCACACCCAAGTGAAAGAAAACTTTGGTATTTTAGCCCTGGCGATGTACATCTCTATGGGGAAATAAACAGTCAGAGGGTAAAACGATCCTGCCCCAATCAGCCCTAAAAAGCTATTGAAAAAGGGAAAAATCATGGCTATCAATGCGGTCAAGGTCACATACGCCGTTCTCCACACCAACCTAAACATGTTAACGTGTAACTCTCCACAAAATGGCACATTAATAGCATGCTCGTTGTTGATGAAGTTGCTTTCTGGCCATCGTTGTTTACATTTCTTCTCAACAAATCCAAAGATAGGTTGGCAAAACACCTGGAATTTCAACTTTTATTAGTACAAAAACTTCATTTATCGTCTCCTAATAGAAAATGTTTCGTCGTACCTGATATGCACCAATAAGGTGAACCGCAATGCAAACATTTGCAAAGTCGATAAGCCAAAACGGTTCAAAGAAACCGAAGCCAGTCAAGAAGTTTCCTGGTGCATCATTCCCGAAAGCCGCGTAACCGAGGCACCCACAAAGCATGTAAAACAATGTAGTAGTTGAAACTCCAGCAAGTGATGCTCTTTTCATCATCTTGTTTTCTGGAGGATATGATCTCAGAGTATCCTGTATTTAGTAAATAAATCCATAAACATTTCAGTGTAAAATTTATACTCTATCAAAGAGCACACTGTTATTATCATCATATTAAGCTATTATAGATACATTAAATATTTCAATTAGTATTTTGTTATATGGTTTTGAACTTTTGCCAATGAGCTATTCGTTTAAGGGGGAGGTGAGAGGTTTTGCCTCCTAGAGGACCCGGGTTCAAATCCGAACATAAATGTTCAATTACTAAATTCAGGATATTAAATACTAACAACTAACGTCTATCGTTAAAAAAATGGTTTTTAACTTTTTATAGCTTCTTGAAAGTGGCCTACAACATTCTTTTTATAACGAAACTAGCTCCAAACCTTAATAAATGAGTCCACCCACCTAAAGTAAGAGGTAATGTTTCAAACATATAATATGCAACCAATACTACACTATTCAAACATATTATAATTGTTCTCCTAAAGCGTACACATTGTTTAGAGAAAAGTAGTTAGAACATGAGAAATGGTGGCCTGATAACGTTGTCATTACACTGTCACATTACTGATTATATCAGTGTCATATTGTAATTACATCGAACCTATTCTTGAACAGGAGGAAAACCATATTGGCCTCATGAGGGCGGCTCTGGAATAATAATCAATGCTTAAAAATTCTGTCATAGTATCACACCGTGAATGATGAAATCCACTTCTCATATGTCGATAGTAGTAATCATACAAATAGTTTCAAATAATACGAAAATAATATTCCCTATAATTTGGTTTTACAAAAATGGTTCAATTCATGATACATTCAAAAGTTAGTGTGTATGTTAGACCAATGGGAGTGGGGGCTTCCCAAAAACGCCCCCTGCTGTACTTTTTTTCTTTTTTCTTTTCTTTTTTGTTTATATTTTTATTACTATTAAATATGTGTGTGTGAAACACCCAAAAAAAAACGCCCGTCCCTAAATGAAAGTGGCACGCTTTTTAAGGGTCAAGAACGCCCCTCGGGGCGGTGTTTCGGGGCGTTCCGGGGCCAAAAAGTGCAAAAAAACGCCCCCACTCTCATTGGTCTTATAGTGCTAATATGAGGTGAAATCAGGGTTCTATTAAAATGTTTGTATGATATAGTAATTAGAACAAATTGTATTTTTGGTCCCTGTGTTATCATACGTTTTGCAAGAATGGTCCAACTTATGCCAAAGTGGGGAAACTGGTCCAGTTTTCATGTTTCTTTGGCATTTTTGGTCCAAAAGCAAACTTCTGTTAAATTTACTCCGTTAAATAGGGGCAATATCGTCTTTTCAAACAAACAGGACCATTCTTGCAACTAATTTATCATCCTTATTATCTATTATATAAATTTCCTTACATATATATATCATTAAGAAAACTTATTAGATCCTGGAAAAATATCAACAAAAATTTATCATCCTTATTATCTATTATAAATTTCCTTACACCAATCCATCATCATCACCATTCACCATCATTGTACAATACAACTAGAAAAAAGAAAAAGAAAGAACATGAACAAAAAATCAAAATACCACCAGCGGGAAACTCGCTGGAAAACGCCACCAGCAGCACCCCATCTTCCACCACGGCCGACCGGCCGCCGCTTGCAACAGCCGGGAAACTCGCCGGTGAACGCCCATCCCACACCACATCCGCCACTTGCCACCACTGTGGCAGCCTTCCTCACCGGTGAAACACCTCACTAGTGATGTTCACTTCCATAGTAGGCACCATGGGAAGCATCACCACGTTTCTCTCTCTAAAAACCCTAACCACCGCACCTCTCTCTCTTCCTCTCGTCTGCCGCCGCAAACCACCATCTGTCGCCGGCACCCTACACCTGGGCACCACCAGAAACGTCACCCACCACGATCAGAAAGTATTGGATCAAATCTTCTTGCCAAAAGTGAAAAGAAGGAAGGAATGGACCGGATCAATGGTAATATATAATTAAAGTATAAAATTCAAAGATTTCAGATCTGGGTTTTTTTAGATCTATATGTGTGTGTGTGTTTGAAGGGGTTGTCTTTTTTTTAGATCTATATAGATCGGACCACCAGATGTTGTATGGATTTAAGGGTTTTGAAAACCCTAATCTGAAATTAAAAAGAGGGTGATAGAGATAGAGATGTGTTTATATGTTATATATGTATAGAGAGAGTGAAGATAGATATATGTAGAGATGTGTTGCAGATCTTTTTCTTATTCTTTGAGTACGAAGAGAGAGAGATGTGTTACAGATCTTTTTCTTATGCTTTTTCTTTGGCAACTGATGTAGATGTTTATATTTATGGGTAATGAATGATGATGTTGATGATGAATATATATTATTTTATTTTTATATTAAATTATTATTAATAGTGTTTTGAAAATAGAAAAAATAATTGCAAGACTGGTCTTGTTAGTATAAAAAGACTATATTGCCCCTCATTAACGGAGTAAATTTAACAGAAGTTTGCTTTTGGACCAAAAATGCCAAAGAAACACGAAAAATGGACCAAGTACGCTACAAATGCATAAGTTGGACCAATATTGCAAAACGTATGATAACACAGGGACCATTCATGCAATTTGTTCCAATTATTTTATGCACGTTAACTACAACTCTTAGGGCTGTATTTAGCATTTTCCTAATAATAATAATAAGGATTTTTCTAATGACAGCCCTTAGGGCTGTCAATAACCTGCATAAAAAACTTGTACCTTTCATATCAAAAGCCCACCCCCCGAATTTTATAGTAAAAGTACAACTATTTTATGCACGTTAATGACAGCCCTAAATTAGCAAAACCCAAAAAATATATATTTTTTGATTTTAAGATAAATATAACTAATGAAGCTTTTAAGTGATAGAATGTTAATTTGTCCTTATAGTTAATAACCTTAATTTGTCCTTATAGTTAATAACCAATTAACTTAAAGAATTATAAAAACAATAATTAATTAAAGGTATTATCGGTAAATATTATAAATAAATACATTTTTATAGAAAGTAGACAATTATTACAAACAAAAATAATGAGGCATAAAACATTAAATAGAACAACGAGAGTATAAATAACACAGTCTAAACCAGGACCATAAATAAAGTGAATTTTCAACGATTTCATGAACCGTTCGACAGGAAGTTCGTTCGCGTTCGTTCGTTTAATCAACTGGACAAACATAAACAAAAATTATGTTTGTTTAGTTAAATAGATATTGTTTTATTTGTAATTATAGTCTATATCAGAAGTTAAAGTTTTTAATATAAAATTTTTTAATTTCTAAACTCTATAAACATTTGCTTCTATAATGTTGAGTTTGAATCATAATGCTTTGAATTATATATGCTTGTTCATTTGTGTTCATTCGTGAACATAAATGAAAGAATATCAACAGCCCAATTTTCTTCGTGAACACAGTTTTATGTTCATTTATCCGTTCATGAATCATTTATCAAGTTAAATGAACAAACATGAACAATACGTTGTTCGTATTTATTCGATTAATTTGAAACCCTGGTCTAAACTCACCAAATGACATAAAAGATACTACCAATCTATCATGTTCATGTGAAATTGTGAATGACAATTGCACCCAAGTATCTGCCAAAGGAGGAAAGCTAAAAAGGAAAATAAAAATTGGACGCTAAAATAAAAGTTAAAACACGGGCCAACCTAACCTATGTACTATGTCGCAGCAAGTTGCTATGTACTTGGAAAAATAAATTTGACTTCTCTTCTCTACAAAAATACTTTCATCTCCTTTTTATTATATTCTCTACTATATATATATATATATATATATATAATTTTTTAACAGCTATTCTCTACTATATTCGTTTGTATAAAACAAAATTGATATATTTTTTATTTAATAATAACTGAAATTTTCAAAAAACTGAAAATTTCAATTTAACCTTTGATTAATAAAATCAACTAAGCTTTAAATGCAATGATAAAAAAAAACAATTTATTAGTCAAACTATTACATTAAGTACATAGAGGTCGGTTATTGTAAAACAAGTATTAAAGTAAAACAAATAAGATATGATCTTGACCATTGAATCATGATAAAACTGATGCATGAAGATTCATAAAGTACAAGTATTTACAATGATGCACGAAGATTTTCATGATGCACAATGATTTTCAATTAGAAGAATATGATATATTTTTTTTGTTTTACTTTAATACTTGTTTTATTTTAACTAGAAACTAAGTATATATATCTTAAATCACCATTTTATTGTTGGGAGACGGTAAAATTGGGACGAAGGCAATAACTAAATATAATAAATTTGAGTGTTAGCGTTTGTGATTAGTCTGTTCGCAAAGCGAATACGACATCCATGATTACCTATATACATATTTTATAGTTTCTAGTTCAAATAAAACAAGTATTAAGGTAAAACAATCATTTTTTTTAAACTGAAAATCGTTGTGCATCATGAAAATCTCCATGCATCTGTGTATATATTTTTACTCTATGAATCTTCGTACATCAATTTTATCATGATCCAATTGTCAAAATCGTGTCCTATTTGTTTTACTTTAATATTTGTTTTACAATAACTAGCCCCATATTATTATATATACATTTGAGTGTTAGTTTATAAATTTGAACCCGTCACTAAATAGAAAAAGATGTATGTAATGTAATTAAAAAGAAACGGGGGGGTTTACCAACATGCTCATGTAGTAGCTAGGGGGTGGTTGCTTGCTTATTGCTACACAAACCATTTTATATTCATCATCAACTCAATAATGTTATATTTAATTGTCTTTGACTTTTAGTCTTTTGTTTATTGGTTAATATAAACAATTTATAAACATATATCGATCTATATATATATATGGAGCTAAGGTGTCAAAATAAGATAAAATACGATACTGCTAAATATGTATACAAGTGTTACGTTTGATATATACAATATAGATTCATATTTGTGTGGACTTTAATGAAATTAATTAATTAATACAGGTATGTCCTCTATGTGAAGACTTTGAGCGAGGGTTCGAATCTTGTGAGCCTCATACATGAGAATTTTTAGTAAATAGATGTTTCACCGGTGCAGTAACAATGCGAGTTATGAGCGGGTACTGCTAAGGTACCAGGGATCTGAGGCTTCCCTCCATCTACTTTTTTTTTTTCAATTAGCATAGTTTAATTATTTTTTAGTAATGTTCTTGTGTACGTGTGGATGTATATTTATGCATATGACATTTCCAGTACAATGCAACGGGATCGACTATTTTGCGGTCAAAAACGAATGATCGTGACTTATTACACTAAGTGTTTTATTAAAGTGCCTTGCTATTTCCACCCCTTGGTGGAAATAGACAAGCATTAACGGTTTGTACCGTCTGCATTGTTTATTGTACCGTACAATAAACAATGCAGACAGTACAAGTGGGTAATGCTTGTCTATTTCCACCAAGGGGTGGAAATAGCAACACCCTTTATAATAAATGTTGCACTTCTATATTATAGTATAAAGAACATATATTACTAATTATTATCATTCTTTTATGTTTATCTTATTATCTATATCTATAATACATTTGCTTGCTTAAAATTCAAAAGTTTAGAAGATTGTAAATTAATTTTATCCCTTAAAATCTATAGTACATTAGAATAAAGTTAAATTATAATTTAGTAGAATTTTAAACTTTTTCAACATCTACAACAATATTTAGTTAGTAATATAATCTATTTTAAGTAAAAATATGTCGTTATATATGATTTATATTTATCTACATTTCGATAAAACTTTCGTCGCAATCGGAGGCGGAGAATATAACAAATATTTTCGATCTCCAATTGCAACGAAATTTATATCGACATGTTGATAAAAATAAATCATCTAAAATGGTATATTTTAAATTTTCTAAAAATGTATATATAATAAGTTATGCAAGTAGAATATAAATTTCAAATAACTAATTACTATATTAAAATATAAATAAAATTCAAAATGGAGGATGATGTGACTTTTGAACAGAAAGACCACTGCAAATGGCAGAAAACAAAAGTGATATGCCTATAGCAAATGGGGCGAATTGTTAGGGTCGAATAGAGCGAAATTCGTCCCTTTTGAAGGTCGGGTGTCAATAGACAAATTTTATAATGTCTATTAACACAACCCAAAAAAATAAAAAAGGTTGTAGAAAGTGATTACCTGCCCTTACGTTTTTCCCTATTAAAAAAAACTAACAATCATCATCCTAACCTAGTGTTAATTTCAATGACCCGTGTTTTATACATTTTATATTCATGTATGCAAGTTTTTAAGTTCTAACCACAAATATTCTGATGTACTATTACTAACATGTTTCTTTATACGATATTACTAATCTTTTTCATAGTGATTTGAAACAAAGTTTATAGTTATTTCAAAAGTATAATGCACATATGAGAAAGTTTACTTTAAATATTTGAGATTAATCATAATTTTAGAAATAATTTTAGTAAAATTGTTTCAGCAATAAATGTAAACAACAAACAAAATAAATATGTAACTAATATCTTATGTCAATACATCGTTAAAGCCTGTTAATGGTGTTGGTGGTGGTTGTAGTGATGGCGGGGGAAGAATGGGGAAGAGATGGAGGAAAATGAATGAGTGAAAATTGTTCTCGCGATCTTTTAATATATATATATATATAGTGAAAAGTTATTTTAAGAACCCCTAAAAGGTTAAGAACCTTTAGGAACCCTTTTTTTAACTAAATTTCATACATATGCTCGAGCATATGAGCATATGTATGCAAGTCGAGCATATGTATGCAAGTGAGCATATGTATGAAATTTAGTTAAAAAAAGGGTTCCTAAAATAACTTTTCAATATATATATATATGTAATTTGATATCAGCTCTTGGACTATTGTAATCATTGCAAGACCTTTCTAGCTACATTTTGACCTTTCAAGCTACATCCATCCATATTAGGCACTGCATGTGAGTATTGAAAATCATAAAAGTAATGACACAACTTATATAATTTTAAAAGATCAGGCTGGAACAATCATACAGTCGATTTGCGGGGTGTCTTAACCGACCGATTTGAAGGTCTAAAGTGGACTGCTTATATATATATGAATCAGAAAGATCTTAATTGATATATATATATATATAATATATAGTCGTTCGATCAATTCATACAACTCTTTTACAAATTATATATATGCACTACGTACAAATGCTTCATATATAATTAAGCTCAAATATCTTAAGCAAGCATGTATGAGCTTTCTAAGTTTCCGTTAATTGTTAACAAACCATGCATATATATATGTCGCTCGTTAAAAACGAAGAAACAATTAATAGGAGGAGGAATAATGAATGTTTACTAAAAGTGAAGGGGTTTAATGTAGCTTAGTCGTTTTCGTTGACCTATACAAATATTTTAAGTGAGATTAGATCGATCTAACGTTTTCCAAACATGGGGATTATTTAAATATATATGTAATAACACATTTATTTATTTAATTTAACTCATGCTTACGCGTATATGAAATCTTTTCATATATATACAACCTCCCAATGGTTATTTATTTAATAATCGAGTTACATATTGTCAACTTAATTAAGGAGTACACTATTTTCAGAACCATCATATCGTATTTGGTATTGCAAATACTTGGATATCTGTGACCTGTGTTCATAATTAATGAGAAGCTGATTTACGGCCAAAGAGTTTGAAGCAAATTTGAACTGTGACCAAAGTGTTTCAAATAATGTCATGGGGTACTATATTTGCGTATGGTGAATATATTAGGTGTACTAAAACGATTCGATCTTAATTAACTAGTTTTAATCGATGAACTTCATTAGCTCATGTCGTATATGTGAACCTATAGGCTGTGGGTTAAAGTCTCGGGAGACACTTTGTAAATACGTATGGATTTATTTAGATGGATTTCAAAAAAAAAAAAAAATTACTAGTTTAAGAATCACATTACTAATTGATTAGATTTTAAATCATGTATATAAATACAATAGTGTGAAATTATATTACAATGTGACAGTTATCCGACAATGATATTCGGTAATATAATTAGAACATCCTGACCATTCGCAACAACCACACCAGAACATGTTGTCATATTAACATTACATTGAAATCGTTGGTTGTCTCTTCGGTTTGCTTGGAATAATCGTACCACAGGCACATTTTCGTTGGTTTTGAAATCTTAGTTTACCCTCTCGTCGGATAAGCGACGAGCAAAAGAAATGGGGTGGTGGGCCCTCATGTCAGCCGACTGTTTACTTTCTTTTTTATTTAGAAAAGTTTGTTTAAAAAAACAGAAAACGGTAAAATAAAAAATAAAAAATTATAATTTCAACTTCTAACTTTTGTACCGTTTAACTTTTTTTTTTTTTTTTAATATTTAATTTCCAATCTTTTATATATATATATATATATCCTTTCATTCTCATTTTCAAACACACATTCAAACAACTATTTAAACAACAATCACACAACAATTCAAACAAAATCAACATCATGTCGAAATGAAATCAATCCCATCCCCAACAAAATGATTTCTTCCAACATCTTCTCAATACTCAAATTCCGTCACCGGCTTATTTGTCGTCTGCTCAATCAAGCAACCGGTCACCTTCCAATATGGTTGCTCCTTTTGGCGGATACTCGGTCAACCTATGGTTACAAGCATTTTATAAATAAGCCGGCTTTAACCCCGTCAGCCCAACACGGTTTATTCAACAACAAATTTTCCCACCATATTTCCTACAACTCGAAGGTGACGAGTAGTTTTTTTTAGGATTAACGCATTTTTATTTTCCTAGTTTTAATGTCTTTTTATTTTTATTAGTTTTAATGTATTTTTAATTTTTTTAGTTTTAATGTACTTTTAGTTTTATTAGTTATAATTAGTTTATATATATATATATATATATATATAAAGTAAGGTTTGGAGAGGTTCAGAATAAGCTATGAATTATTTTAAAGAGGTACGATAACTACTGATTTAGTTAATATATATATTATTAAAAAGTAATCTTTAACCGTAGTGTTTGAATTGGACCTATTAATAAGTTTTAGTTTTATAAAACTACAAAATAATATTTTAGCTGCCAAAAATGTTTGAAAGTATATAGGTTAAAATTAAGAAATATATGGAAGAACATCCAAAGTAACTTTGGCTATTTGAATTAATCTAGTTCAACGAACATTTTAGATTTCCGAATTCGGGTATGATTTTTTTTTTTTGAACATTAACGGGACGGCTAGCCCTTGAATCTCAGAGCCTGTTGGACCCCTCCTATCCGGAGGGCAGGATGTACTCAAGGAACTAGCGACCGATAAGTCTGGGAACCACTGGGGAGGGAAAACCCCCCAACTAAGCAGCCCGAAGGCACTACACTTAATTGGGGAGAAAACCACTTGTTACCCGTCATAGAAAAATTATAGAAAATAATTTTAATATTGAAATTAAAGGAACAAATATGTCAACTTTGTTGCTTGAGTCATGGAGCAAACTACAACAAACGGATAGCTTCCAATTAAGTGTAGAAAATTCAAAATAATACAAGAAAACTCTACATTGTTATGAGTAGGTCAATATATTGAGATAGTCAAATATAGTTTTTGGTTAACTACTATGCGGTAATCACCTCCTAAAATCAAAATGATGACATGCACACAAAAATAATATATGGCATTTTGCTAAAAGAATTAAGAAAATAACAAAAACATATGCTTTAATTTGTTTAGTCAATGAGGAGCCTCTTTAGGATTGATAGTAACATCTTTGTGGCATGTCAACTTTCAATTAAATTTGTTAATTAGGTAAGACCGTAAGAGTAGTATACATTATGCTTACACAATTAATAATACATAATTAAAAAGTAGTCGAAAGTATATTAAATGACCTCTCTAATGAAAGAGGACGGAATTTTAAGAACACCCATATAATTTTTATAATTTATCGATGTACGGTTTTT
>JAOEHQ010004415.1:0-18146 GCA_025447715.1 Asclepias incarnata
GTTTAATTTGTAACTTTTTTTAAAGTGGCAGTACGTAAGCTTAGGTAAAGTTTGAAGTACGGATCATTTTCCCATATATATATATTTTCAACGCACATCTCATTCCGGTACCATTTTTTTCCCCCTAATATATCTTTTATGAGCCCTTGTAGTTTAGTTTATCACATATTTGCCACAAATCTTACACTAGTTTTATTCATTAATTAAGAAGTAATAAAGCTCATCCCCGTGGTGGTTTTCTTTTTTCTTCTTCTCATTTCAGCATATTTGCCAGAGAGGCCGCGTTAATTCACACACACACACACACACACACACATACACACACTAATTTTTCATACAAATCACCACAGTTGCGAATTTGGCAAAAAAAATAAAATTTTTAAAAATAAAATAAAAAATTGGTTAGTTAAGAAAGTATAGAAATTGACAGATCTGTTATGAGAAGAAGATTATTAGATCCAATTGAAGAAGAAAACCGATAGGAGGATGTTGCGATTGAAAGCATTTAAGCCGACAAATGATAAGATAGTAAAGATCCAATTACATCCAACACATCCATGGCTAGTTACTTCTGATGCTTCAGATCATGTTTCTGTTTGGAATTGGGAACACCGTCAGGTTATTTATGAATTGAAAGCCGGCGGTGTCGATCAACGCCGTTTGGTTGGGGCTAAGCTCGAAAAGCTCGCCGAAGGCACAGATTCAGGTTTTTTTTTTTAATTTGCAGAGTCCTTTTTGTTTGTGTTTGATTATACTAGTTATTGATTTGTGTTAGGATTGCATTGTTAGTACTGTAGTTTGTGTTCCGTTGTGACCTAATACGACATCCTAGGGTCGAAATAGCTGATTTTTCGATGAGGGTATGAAACTAGTATATATAGAATATAGTAGTAGTAATAGTAAGCATTAACGGCCAATGTGGGTTAGCTCACTTGGTAGAGGCTCTTGTCTCTTGGGGAGAAGTCCGGGTTCAATTCATGACAGGGTGTATTTAGAATTATTTGGGGTAATCTAGAAGTAGGAGTAAAATTGCCGTTCATTAAAAAAAAAAAAAAAGAATGCGTCAACATATACACGGGTATGTGATTAGTTTTCCTTATGTCCTTAGACCGATAACAACTCTCCCAAACAAATTTAGACGTATGTGAAACATCAAGTGTGGCCAGTGTTGTTGCACCATTAATGTCCCGTCTACCATGGCTACAGTGTTGTCCTTAGGTGCGTGGATTTGGTTTTGGAGACAACATGAGGACTTCTCAGGGGTCAACCAACCATCCTGGTACCACTATCTTCACTTAAGCATGCCAAACTTCTGTTGGAATTTGTAGCCCAAAATGCGTGGTGTCATGTAAGGGGAAGTTTTACTTACGAAACTAAGGATCACTCTAGTCCATGAGGCGTGTGGGATTTTCCTAGGGTGTAACAGTAAGTATGGAGCACAATGCATGCCTTGCCTGCTAATTGGTCCATAAGTGTGATTATTCATGTCAAATTCCTTTTTATTATTACCAATGAATGGTTTGACCAAACAGGGTCATATTTGGCTGTAGAAAGTTTAACTGCACGAGTATTCTAGTCAAAATACTGTAAGCTGATCTTTAGGAGCTTTCGATGCTTGACTATCCACAACAATCACCATGATTGTCATCCTGTTTAAAAATAGATCCTATTCTTCTGTTTCTTTCTTTTTTCTGATATTGGTTTTTATAATATAATTATAATATAATTAATTTATATGACAGATATTAAAGGGAAACCAACAGAAGCCTTGCGTGGGGGGAGGTAATTAATTTTTGCATTATTTTCTTGGTAATATGCTAGATCTTTACCATTGCTGAAATCTCTAAATAAAACAAAGATATATGTCATTACAGTGTACGGCAGGTTAGCTTTTATGATGATGATGTGCGGTTTTGGCAACTTTGGCGTAACCGCTCTGCTGTTGTGGAACCAGCATCAGCAATCAATCAATTGACTTCAGCCTTCAATTCTCCTGCTCCATCAACAAAAGGAAGGCATTTTCTTGTCATCTGTTGTGAAAACAAGGCCATCTTCTTGGACTTGGTAACAATGCGCGGTCGTGATGTGCCAAAGCAAGATCTGGACAACCGATCACTTATATGGCAAGTCATAACCGACTCTTTAATGCTTCTCGTATTATTTAACAGAAAAACTAGATAGACCATCATTTTTACGTGTCTTCGTAAAATTCCGAATTTCCGAGTAATATTATTCTAGAGGTTAGTAGGTCAATGCCTGATCTAAGACATTAACTCTATCTTACATAGGTCCATATAGAAAATCCTTCAAATCTAATGCATCTTTAATATCTTTTATGTATCCTTTCTTAGGTGATAGCTAACTCTTTATGACACTAGGTAATGGTTTGAGGTATCCTAAGTCGCAAGAATATTTATGATTTAATCATTTTGTTGCTTTTAGTAGTGGTTGATATATGTTTTTGCCAGAAATTATCTTCCCTCTTGCATGGTTACGGCTTCCCCTTAACTTGTCCTTCTATATGATGATTGTTTTTTCTCCTTGCAATTGATAGAGGTTACGATTGTCTTCTCATTAGGCTATTTTTCCATACTATTATATAAAGCATCAACCCCCCCGCCTCCTTTTTTTTTTTCCTCAAAAAAACAATTGATCTACCCAAATTACCCCTCTTCCTTATTCACTAATTTAAACATCTCCACTCAATATACTTATAATACCCTTAATGAAATAATTTACTACATAGATCCCTCAACTCCTAAAATAACTACACTACCCCCTTTTATATCAATTACCTTTA
Organism: Asclepias incarnata; assembly: GCA_025447715.1. Lineage (NCBI taxonomy): Eukaryota > Viridiplantae > Streptophyta > Magnoliopsida > Gentianales > Apocynaceae > Asclepias > Asclepias incarnata. Next base: position 2,801 of record JAOEHQ010004415.1, read on the forward strand.
CATTAATAGCCACACCGCCCGCCGCCGCCACCAGCACACCGCCGCCGCTACCACCATCGCCGCTGCACCGCGCGGGCATGCATCTAGTAAAAAATTTATAGCTTACTCATCAACTGAGTGATTCGCCTCCTTGTCCACCTGAGTTTACTGTTTTATTCAAAGTGCGTTGGTTGGTATCTTGTGAGGTGCATGTTTCATATACATATGGTCATAAAAAGTTGGCAATCATAAGTGCCAGTTCAAGGACCGTATTGAAGATATATGATATCATTTGTGCTTAATGTTGCAGTATGGAGTTCCTTTCTAAGTCAGTTGGTGGGGAGGGCCCTCTTGTTGCTTTTGGTTCATCAGATGGTGTGATTAGAGTTCTTTCAATGATAACATGGAAGGTCTGTGAATACGATTTCCATTGTCTAGATCTAACTCTATTATTTTAAATTTGTTGCGTAGTGCAGTGTGTGATAGTGTTTCTTGGATGCAGCTTGTTAGAAGGTACACTGGGGGTCACAAAGGGGCGATATCTTGCTTGATGACCTTCATGGCTTCTATAGGAGAGGTATGCATTGGGTTATTTGGTTCATTTTAGGGCATCTTTGAATTCTTGTCATTCAAAGGTAGTTATCAAGCTTAGTTTTATTAATGGGAAAAATTGTATCATTGTCATTCACCATTGCTGGAAGACGTATGCTATCTGGCATTCTTGTATCTGGTATTTCTATATTTGTATGCATTCTGTGAGTGGAAATTAAAGTGAAATCATTAAACACAACAGTATGCTTATCAAGAACAAAGCACTCTTCGTTGTTCATTGATTTAAAGAAGGCTTACCTTTTATGCTGGAAAGAATTTTCCAATCTCCTACTAGCTAGCCTTACTAGGACTCTAGGAGGACGAGTGAAGTAGATGTAGCAAATCTGAGTCCCATAGAACTCATTTTAACAGAAAAAACATTTAATTTTTAAATTAGGTGTAATGCATGCCGAGTGCCAAATTTTGAACCGGTCGCCATGTGGATATGACAAACTGATTTTTGCAAGTCATCTCTTTAGTTTATTCGTAGTTATTGTATGTTAAATTTTAACAAATTTTCCTTGCGAAACACGATGGTTAGAGTATCATGAACCGACGACATAGGAAGCCTTATGTTCTTTCTGGGTATCTTCGTGTATAGCCGTAAATTGTTAGGAACGGCCTTAGCACAGCGGAAGCAACAAGCAAATAAAAGAAGAAAATAAATAACGACACACGAGATTTAACATGGTTCGGCCCAGTGGGGGGCTTAGTCCACCGGCTGCAACTAGGTTATTTTATTAAGCTTGAACCATAGATTACAATTACATATGAAGGGATATATATAGATAACAGATTATGGTTTCTTGAGTGTTGAACAAGAAAAGGCCCGAATGGGCTTCCTAATCAAAACCGGCCTAAGGCCACAAGCCCACAAGGACTTCACGAACCCAACATAAATAAGTCAAACATTCATATTGCCTTGGCTTTGAAAGGAGTAGGCCATCCGAGGCGATAAAGGCTCAAAATGGTAAGGCGCTAAGTGCTAGGCGCACGCCTCACGTATAACGTATTTAAGGCTCCTTTTTTACCAAATACTTGTTTCAATTTTACATACCATATTCTATCAAGAAAATGCTTTAAACATGCTTAAAAATCACTTCAACATAACAAAAATACATAAGATGCTTCACTTGTATATCATACTACCAAAAAGTTTCACATAAATGTAGTGTCTGGCGAGTAATAGTATCATAGTTAGCTATTTTCGCTCAATCACTCCATTGTGATGGCGTGTGCTAGGGCAAATAGGGCGGTCCCTTTATTCACAAAACGGGCTGCATCCAAATACCAATACCTAGGCGCTAGGCGTGCCTAGGCATTGCCTTTAGAAACCAAGCATATAGCTGAAAGTAAGATATTATGTTTGCCTTCCTGATACATTGATATGAGGTGTCCTCTTTGCTTGAGAGGTGGAAGATGATTCTCATGAACCTCAATGGGTGCATTTAGAAGACCAAGTGCTTAATATCTTGATGGAACCTTATGTAGGCTCGGAATTGATTTATGGTAGCAAGGTGGAAATGCTCGACAGCTGATCTATAAGCTTAGCAAGTTAAATGTTCTATGTACATGGATGATTGCCATAGATATAAAAAAAAGCTGTAATTTAGGCATTGCAGTGTCTTACCTGATATATGTTTTCTCTTCCTTTGGTTGTTGATATACAGATTTTTTTTTAAGAACCATACAACAAATCACGATTAACATTTAATACTTCACGGTCGCAACATCTTTATATGTCAAACTGACAGTTGATTATAATCAGTATGTAATTCTTAATACATGTCCTTGTATTTGTATGCAGGCTTTACTAGTCTCTGGTGGCAGTGATGGTTTACTTGTACTTTGGAGTGCTGACCATAGTCAAGATTCACCAGAGCTCGTGCCTAAGCTCAGTTTCAAGGTAACCATCTCATTGTTATTTATGTCCAATGCTTATTCGTTTGCCAATCTTTTATCTGTCAATAAAATTACTTTGGATACACTTTCAAAGCATTAAACCTTTTAACATGCATGTTTATTTAGCATGCTGTACATCTATAACTAGGTGTCTGCATCCTGTGGCATGTTTAAATATTGAATCGTTTATTTAGCAGCTACAGATGTAGGTTTATCATTAGTAGCAGTTTCCACTGCTACTCATAGAGAATTCAATTATTAAGGGGGTGTTTATAAGCAGAAAAAGATTATCATCTTGTAGAAAACGGCTTATTTCACCATATGGTTAAGCCTTTAATTTGAATCCGCCAAGAATAATTCGTTTGAAATAAGCAATCTCAAAGTGCCTGTTAGAGCAGCTTCTTTCACCCTACAATAAGCATATAAGCATACACATTGCCTCAACTAAATAGTCAAAACAAAAGTGCTTATCTGCTATTAGAAAACACATTAAGCAGATAAGAGATAAGCTGTTAAAATAAGCAATCCCAGTACCCCAGACTCTTGTGATATAATTACACGTTATATAGATAACTGCTGGTGGTGCTTAACAAGTCCTCATGTGCAAGATAAGATGTTAACTTTCTGCTAGTGATCTAATGAAAGGCTAACATCTGTATTACTGTTGAAGGCACATGATGGTGGTGTTGTGGCGGTCGAGTTATCTAGAGTAAGTGGAAGTGCACCTCAGCTCATAACAATAGGTGCTGATAAGACTTTAGCCATCTGGGATACAATGTCATTCAAGGTACCCGCTCCTTTTTAATATAGTTTCTTGCATCCAATATTTCGTTATATGAAATCATGCATTCAGAAGATTGATAGCGGTCTTCCCAGCCAATTAAGCATGGCAAGAATACATATATGGGCAGGTTGGCTAACAATAAACATGGGTTATTTCTTGTAGGGTCAAAATGGGCTGCTTCGGGTTGGTTTGACATGCAATCTTTTTTTGGTGTCATTTTTCAAAATAATTACTAATAAATAATCCGTTAGTTATGACTACAAAGACATCATTATTACCATCATAATCTAAATATTCGAATCTCGATAGCTTCACTTGTATGCAATATGCATTGAAATTTGACTTGGGCAACTTTAAACCTGTTCAATCCAAACCATTTGTCTTTTTACCCTTTTAGCTACCTTTTATTTTTATTTTCATTTGACCCGTTTGAGATCACGCACGGAACAAACAAATTGACCCATTCATAGGTATCTTGGCTGGAATTTGCCACCTCTACCACCAATCTACTTTTCAACTAACTAGTCTCTGTCTTTACAGGAATTACGGCGTATTAAGCCTGTCCCTAAAATGGCTTGTCACAGTGTGGCATCTTGGTGCCATCCCCGAGCGCCCAACCTTGATATATTAACTTGTGTAAAAGATTCATATATATGGTATGCTATTAACTCGCATTGCTGCATAGTCTTTTTAGGATAATTGTCAGTACCAATTAGCTATTAATCTTAGGCTGCTTTCTAGGTATGCGGCATTTTAATGTAATCGTTTTTTTTGTTTTTTGTTTTTTTTAAAATTTGCAGGGCTATTGAACATCCCACTTATTCGGCTCTAACAAGGCCATTATGTGAACTTTCTTCTCTTGTTCCTCCGCAAGCTCTTGCACCTCACAAAAAGCTTAGGGTATGTAATATTTGTGATTTTTGCCTTTTTTGTATTTTCACTTAACAAGAAGCTATATCTTAAAATCAATACAATTTTAGACATCAACTTCTTATGTTACACTCATTAAATTGTTAGTGGCTGTTACTTCTTTAATTGAAAGAATGCCGATGTTCAAATACTGAGCGTAAGATGTTCGAATTATCTAGTGTTTCAACGGTTCTAAGAATACTACCTGTTTCAATGGACATAATTGAAAAACTTGAGTAAAACCAATTTCTCAGTTTTACGTGCTAATATCTCGTTGGCATCCGTTGTTCCCAGCCTCGGCCATCTGATTGTGAGGTGTAGGGCTCCAAAATTATGTTAAGAAGGAAAAGAAGAAACCAAGCTTCCAAATTAAGGATATAACTGTAGGTGTCCGTTTAAACCCATTTACTTAAGAATGGGTTTACCCCAGTTATGTTTTATTTAACGCATAGGACCGGCTGAAGAACAGGTCAAAAGTCGGCCGAAATATAATACATAAAGGCTCCTATGTTAATTTATTGAAAATATTAAATTTTTAATGTAAATATGTTTTTTATTCTTGTTGAGACTTGAGATACTAATCGTATATTCATATATACATTATTGGAGTACTTTTGTACCGTACAATATGTAAAAATGTATCTGTTTAGGATGTATTTATGCATCTGAAAAGCTCTGTTTCCCATATGATATCCTGTATTGGAGCGTGCTCCAAACATTATTCCAGGATTAATCATTAATTATTAAGTGTTTATTTCTTGTCAGAATGTCTGACCAGATGTTGATTTTTGTGGTGTTCGATTACTAGGTGTATTCGATGGTTACACATCCCTTACAACCACATATTGTTGCAACCGGAACAAACATAGGCATCATACTCAGTGAATTTGATCCCAGGTCTCTTCCTGCTGTTGCCCCTCTTCCATCAATACCAGAAAGCCGTGAACATGCAGCAGTATATGTAGTAGAACGGGAACTGAAACTGATACAGTTTCAATTGAACAACACAGCAAATCCTTCTCTTGGAAGTAACGGGTCCTTGACTGAAACAGGAAGATTAAGGGGGGACACTTCTGAACAAATCAATGTTAAACAGATCAAGAAGCATATTAGCACTCCTGTTCCACATGATTCATATTCCGTTCTCTCCGTCAGCAGTTCGGGAAAGTAAGTTCTTCTGTCAATGGGTCTGTTGATAGTTTCAGCATGTGGATCACTCATAAGTAGTGTAATAGCATTCTATAATACCAACTAATCAGTCCATCATTTGATCTCAGCATTTCACTTGCAGAATATCAAGTTTTATGGGATTTAAAAAAAAAAATAAAGGTGGCAAGTATGACCCATTTACTTATGAAAGAGTTGATTTGGGTTCTGTTATATTTATAATGGTTCAAATGGTTTACTTCAATTGAAAAGAAAGGCTAATAGGAGACTGCTCAAATGCCTCAATTGTTCCAAACAGAATGAAAGTTGGCCAGAGTGTATATTTAATCCTTACTTTTATCATATTGACACACTGAATTGTTACTCAACCGAACCTTACAGGATCCGTTTCAAAATACTGCTTGTTTTGACCTGTAACCCAACCCTCCCAAGCTGTTCTTTTTGCCTTCTCTGCTTTTGAAATTTTCACATCTATTCTTTGTGTCCTGGCATACTTATCCTTAGCATCATTTAGTGTTTCCATATAGTTATGGATTGAAACAGTATAATGAGAATATTATATACATCCATAAAAAATACATTTTTTATTATGACGGCATTTCTGTTTAATCCATTGCAGGTATGTTGCAATTGTATGGCCTGATATCCCATACTTCTCAATCTACAAGGTCAGTGACTGGTCAATTGTTGATTCAGGCACTGCAAGACTTCTGGCTTGGGATACTTGCCGAGACAGATTTGCAATTTTGGAATCTGCAGCACCTCCTAGGATGCCCATACCACCTAAAGGCAGCTCATCAAAAAAAGCCAAGGAGGCTGCTGCTATTGCCGCCGCACAAGCAGCTGCAGCAGCTGCTTCTGCTGCAAGTGTTCAAGTTCGTATCTTGCTGGATGATGGGACATCCAACATATTAATGAGGTCAATTGGTCAGCGCAGTGAACCAGTATGTGTTTCTATTGCCTTTATGATTTTCAAGTTTTAGATGATATTTAATGGTTAGATTGCAATTTTTCATTATGTGGTTGGCTTTAGGTCAACCTGATACATCATATTTGCAACTATTATATTTATGGCTCTTCTTTTAGCGTGTTGCATTCTACATTACATAGTGATATGTGTACCAAAACTCATGACTTTATGTTATTATTTCTTTTTCTTTTTCCTTCTCTTTCCTGATTTAAAATTTTTGATGCCATGTGTTTTCTAATGCACTCAGGAGTTGTTTGGCTTTGTGTTATGTAACTGATTACTAAATTATTGCGATTTCATGTCTCAATATTGAATTTTAGTGTTTTGCTTACTGATTCTCATTATCACTATCTGAGTATTTAGTGGTCAAATAATCGGAGTTTAGGATGATCAATTTCTTAGTAAGCGCAATAAAACTGATCCAACAAAAAACTGAAGTTACCTGTATAATCATCTGTTTTACCTTAGTATATTGTTAATAATATTTGACAAAAATCATTGAAAAAACTGTTGAGATTATAGATGTAGTAGATTTAGTGATAAATATTTCTATAATATTATTATAGCTGATGAAATAAGTTGTTACATAGTGAAAATTGTATATAAAAATGGCCTGTCTTGCCATTTTATTTATTTTGTACTTGAATAATCAAAATAACTGTCAACACTCGATAAAGTAATTATTAACGAGTAGATTGTTACAACTTGAAGCAAAGAAGCACATCCCAACACTATTTTTTTCAGGCCGCTTTATTATTTTGAGAATGCACATGCAGACATGTTACCCTTTCTGATTGTATTTGTTATTGTTATCTGAAAACTATCCTACGATTAATGCATGTCATGTGAAAGATTAATTTTGGGTTGCATTGTTCTTAAAATGTGTTTATATGGTGCATGCTAAGACTTTTTGATTGTAGGTGATTGGATTACATGGAGGAACATTACTTGGTATTGCCTACCGAACTTCAAGAAGGGTTAGCCCTGTTGCTGCAACATCTATTTCATCAATCCAGTCAATGCCCTTATCAGGGTTTGGAAGTAATGCTCTTTCTTCATTTAGCACCATGGATGATAGCTATTCTTCTCAAAGGAGTCCTGCTGAAGCACCATCTCAGAACTTTCAGTTATACAGGTGAACGGAATACTACTTTTTCTTAATTAATTAGTTCGTTAACTGTTTCCTAAGAGTATTTTTGTAACACTGCTAACTTTTTAATGACATTGAGATTTATAGTTGGGAGAGCTTTCAACCTGTGGGTGGAATGCTGCCTCAGCCAGAGTGGACTGCCTGGGATCAAACTGTTGAGTATTGTGCCTTTGCATATCCAAAATACATTGCAATATCTTCCTTGAGACCTCAATATAGATACTTGGGAGATGTGGCCATTCCTCATGCTACTGGTGCAGTTTGGCATCGAAGGCAGCTGTTTGTGGCCACACCAACAACAATTGAGTAAGCTACTTTTGTGTGTGTGAGTGTGTCTATGTATATAATTCAAGATATTGAGCATTAACATGATTCTATAAGTTGGAATTCACTACTCCAGCTTTATTCAACCTACGTAACTTGTTCATGTTATATCTTAGAACCTGAAACGAGAAAGAAGCTACGCAATTTAAGAATTAATGACTTCTTAAACTCGTATGTTTTTTTCTTCCATGGATCAAAAAGGATAAAATAGTAAAAAATGGAAGTCTAAAGTAAATAAGTTTGTACAAAAAATTAGGTTAATATTAATTCAAATGATATCACATTTGTAATATTTGACACACTGAGTATTAGTAAAAGTCATAGTATTCCAATGCATCAGCGGGGAATGGTTATAGGTGGTCTTTGGGATTTGTGTTACTTGGGGGAGGGGTTTTATGCTCTATATATTAGTATATAAGTAATGAAGTACAGATAATTAAATAGTTTCGACAAATGGTATATCAGGTAATCCTAAATCTACATCTTCCCACTTTCATTTATTGTCTAAGCATGCTGACAATATTTTTGTGGTGCTATGTTTTAAGGTGTGTTTTTGTGGACGCTGGCGTTGCACCAATTGATATCGAAACAAAACGGAGAAAAGAAGAGATGAAACAAGAGGAGGCAAGGGCAAGAGCAGTGGCGGAGCATGGAGAGCTAGCTCTAATTGCAGTTGATACTCCAAAAACTGCAGCACAGGAGAGGATGTCACTTAGGCCACCAATGCTACAGGTATACATATTATATTGATATTTTATAACTCTCTACAGGGAAAATGGCATAATTTATGCTATGATTTGTTAACTTCAATAACTTCAATACTGTTCGGCATAACTGGAATGAATATGAAAAGTTCAACCAGTAAGACATTAAGCATGTGCATAATTTGGAATTTATAATTACAGACGGTTTTTTTTATTTATTTATTTTATTTTCTTATTTTATGGTGGATGTAACTTTTACGCAGGTAAAACAGATGCTAATGTTTTAAAGGTGGAACATCCATTTTGACCTTTACTAGAAATTTACATGTGTCCACTGCCTACCCGACCCACCCATTTTGCCATCTCTGTAATGTATGGTGGCATTTTTATTAGTAGTAGTCTTTTAATTTTGAAGTCTAGATGAATTCTTTTTTGATGCTGATTATGATAGGGTGAGAGGTAATACGGAACAAAGAGTACATAATTTAATCTCCCTAACAACATAATATGTTGTGATCATGTACCCTGAATTATTCATACCAACCTTGTCCTTGGCCAATGCCTCGTGTTCTTTGAATGGTTGGTTGTTCCATACTTCCATTTGTTTCATATTTTTCACGTGTACAATTATGTATGAGACCCACATCTTTTGCTAGGTTACTTTGCTTGGAACTTTGGAATTGTTTATGAAACATATTTGACAGTTCTACATAAACATAGTCCTCAATGTTTGTTTGGTGTCTTTTTAATAGTAGTATCAAACCAATTTATGCTTGTTTATAGAGTGAAATATTAAAAAGATTGTAGTATTAATTACACCAGTTTTGTTTGGAAAAATCAAATTATTTATTCCGTAAGCATATTTTTCTATGTCAGGTTGTGCGGTTAGCATCTTTCCAGCATCCACCATCTATACCTCCTTTCTTGACATTGCCTAAAAAAACGAGAGTTGATGCTGATGATGGGCTGCAAAAGTTCGCTGAGGGTAAAAGAGTTGATGAGATAGCTGTTGGTGGTGGAGGGGTGATGGTTGCAGTCACTCGTTTTCCGGCCGAGCAAAAGCGACCTATTGGACCTCTAGTTCTTGTTGGTGTGAGAGATGGTGTTTTATGGCTAATTGATAGGTGCCCTGATTAACCCATGTGGATAGTTTCCTGCTCATTTAAGTTATTTGACCCATAGAGATAAAACATAACCAAATCTCTCTAGTTGGCTGTGGGACCGTTTGGGGGACCAACAATGTGTTGGTTATCCATCATATCTTTTATCAAGTTAAAGGCTCTGAGCATATCTTGCATGACCTTTTTGAAAAATATGGATATTGAAATATTTGGTGCTAAGTACTTAACACACATGGTTTACCTGCACATGGGATATGCGTGTGCATTGATTTCAACTGGTTATGGTTCAAACTTGCTGTCAAACTGAAAATTTTCAAGTGGTCAGTGATTTTGGCGGTTTGGGTTGACACATGGGACTCAAACACCCCCTTTTATCCTACCTTTTCCCTTCATTTCCTTTTCTAGTTTGTTGCAAAGTAATTTACATACAAATACTTTGGAATATAAAAACAAAAGGTAAAGCATATTGTATAACCTACATATCGTAGAATTAGATTATTTTTTGTTGATGACATTTCCAATTTAAAGCATCATGAGATTATATTAATTGCTAGTACCACAATCTCTTCTTCCAAAATCCAAAGTTTGTTGCTGATATAAAATCTTGAAAGTAATACTACATGCTTTCTCATTTTATTATGTGTTACATTTTCTTTTTCTTGTATCTGTCATAGGTACATGTTTGCTCATGCAATATCTCTGAGCCATCCTGGAATTCGTTGCCGTTGTCTTGCTGCCTATGGGGATGCTGTTAGTGCAGTTAAATGGTACGTATTTATCCCCAACATGGAACAATGCTTGTATTTAACAGCTACGACTTTAATTGCAAGTGCATTTTGTAGGGCAAGTAGGCTTGGTAGAGAGCACCATGATGATTTAGCACAGTTTTTGCTTGGAATGGGTTATGCTACTGAAGCCCTTCATTTACCTGGAATATCTAAGAGGTGTGTGCAGTACACAGATCTGTTTTCTCAGAGTACATTATAATTTGTTCTACCTTCAGCAAGTTTCTGCATTTTCTTTCATAATTATCTGTTAGTTTTTGCGCTTCTTTGCAATAACAGTTATTAAAAGAATTGTTTGGGTGTGCGATATGACATTGATTACCTGGTTATTGCTACTTTAAGTCCCAATTATCTGGTTTTTGTTGTTGTATAAAGGGATTCTGATTCAGTTATCCGATCATTTAGGGGTCAAATTACTATTTTGGATGGTAGGTTATATGGTCTGCAACAAAGCTGATTATTTAATGGAAAACTAAAAGTTTATTCCACTTTTTATTATATTTTAGATATCTACATGTGTCGATATTATATTAGAAAATGATAATTGGTGAATTTTAGATGATAAACTTCTCTAATATATTTAACAGAACATAAATTGTCGTATTATTAATCTATATATGATCAATTTAAAAGAATGTCTTTTATGGTCATTTTGCTATTAGTTACTTCGCGCAGCGAAACACTGTATCCTGCAGACTATCTTATTAATATTGATTATCTAGTTCTGATTATTTAGATCACTTTTGATTATTTGATTATTATGGCATGATATGCGTCCTATAATCCAGAACCAAGAGTTCCCTTATATCAACTGTGGCTAAAACATTTGATTAGATTATTAATTGATGAAACATTGTTTCTTTAGGTTGGAGTTTGATTTGGCAATGAAAAGCAATGATCTGAAAAGAGCTCTCCAGTGTCTACTTACTATGAGTAACAGCCGAAATATAGGACAGGACACTGTTGGACTCAACTTAAATGACATAATGTCACTAAGTACAACTGCAAATACTAAAAAGGAAGACATTGTGGATGCTGTTGATGGAGTCGTAAAATTTGCCCAAGAGTTTTTGGAAATTATTGATGCTGCAGATGCTACTGGACAAGCTGAGGTTGCCCGGGAAGCTCTTAAGAGGCTAGCAGCTGCTGGTGCAGTCAAGGGAGCTTTACATGGTCATGAATTACGAGGACTAGCTTTACGCCTTGCAAATCATGGAGAATTAACACGACTCAGTGTATGTTGCAAATTATATTCTTCTACTTAACCCAATGGGAAACATGCATTGACCTTATTGATCACTGATAGGAGCAAGTTAGGCCTTAATAAACAAAAGTGGATCAATTTCGATTTATTTAGGTGAATTAACATATGCGAGCTGGCTAAAACTAAAAAGGTTCTTAGGCATTTACAACTCAGAACAGGTTCTGTTGACCTGTTACATTTTTTGTGAGTACCTAACATGATTAGCAGATCATAGAAACTGTACCAGGATACTAACTTCTTACTTGTGAGATTATAACAATTTAGGAGAGGTTGTGAGCATCAAATACTTTTTGACCCATTACTTCACCATTGTAATTAGCTTAATACTTTTGATGCTACTCATTATTGATGTAGGTGATGAAAATATATTGGTTATTATGTTATCAAGAAGAAAATGAAAAAGAATAGTCGGTCAACCCCCCTGGACTTCTTTAACTCTTTTTTAAAAATAGTTTGTATTGACTCATGACCTACCATCCATTTTGCCATATTTGCTGAATATAATTGATTCAGGGATGCTGATTTCGTAAATACTAAATGATTATACTAACCTCACTTTTATTCGAGGCCTTTTCATCTCCCTGGTCTTTATTAAACTCTGCCTTGTGTTGTTTGTAGGGATTGGTGAATAATTTGATATCAGTGGGGTTTGGACGGGAGGCTGCATTTGCAGCTGCAGTTTTGGGTGACAATGCACTCATGGAGAAATCATGGAAGGATACCGGAATGCTAGCAGAAGCTGTGCTTCATGCCCATGTATGACGAATGCCAGTGATCATAATATGTTGCAGCACATTTTTTTTCTTATCTTTTTTTATTAATTGTGTTTTAACTTGCGTCATCGTGCCAGGCACATGGTAGAATCACACTAAGAACTTTAGTTCAAGACTGGAACAAAACACTACAAAAAGAGATGGAACATGGTCCTTCAACAAAAACCGATGCCGCAAGCGCATTCTTGGCTTCTCTCGAGGAGCCTAAACTCACTAGTCTTGCAGATGCTGCCAAAAAACCACCAATTGAAATCTTGCCACCTGGAATGCCATCCATAGATGCTCCTCTTCCTGGAATTCAGAAAAAAACTATGCCAGCTGTTCAAGGCACTCTGCAGCAACCACCCAAACCTTTGCAAATAGAAGGACCCCCTTCGGAATCAGATGCTCCACCACCACCTACCACCGAGTCTGGTGATGTGCCGCCTACTGATGGCACAGGTGCTCCACCACCAACAGAATCTGAATCTGGGGTTCCACCGCCTACGACAGAATCTGGGGTTCCACCACCTACAACAGAATCTGGGGTTCCTGTCCAACCTAGTGCAGAATCTGAGAGGCCTGCTCCACCTGGTGCAGAATCTGAGATGCCTGCTCCACCTGGTGCAGATTCTGAGATGCCTGCTCCACCTGGTGCAGATTCTGAGATGCCCGCTCCACCTGGTGCAGAATCTGGTGCTCAACCAACAGGATCCGCAGCGGATTTGGGGGCTCAACCTACCCCAGATTCAGAAGCTACAACAGCAATAGATTCAGGATCAGGATCTGTTGCTCCTACAACAGAATCAGGTGCCAATGTTTCAGTTGAGCCTGAACATATCGACTCTAGTGTAGCTTTGGAAAATCAAACTCCTAATTCATCATCGACTAACCTTGCCGATCCAGTTGTAGTTGGAAAGGAGCCCACTGTATATTCTTCAAGTAGTACATCACCTCCAACACAGGCGCTACCTACTCAGAAACCTGAAGTTCCAAGGCCAAGTGGTGTGCGTGAGGAACTACCAATGATTGATTGGACTTGATCCGTTTTTTGTTCAGTCTCCATTATATTAAAAAAAATTGATGTTTTGTTTTCTTTACATCGAGAGTTGATTTTTCCCCTTCTGCAGTGTAACCTCCACCCACGGTCTTTATCCATTTTGGTTTAGCTTGCATAGCTCATTACTAGTCTTAGTTGCATTATTTTCCCCTTGTTATATATGTATATGTTCCTTTAGATGGTGAATATATGCTATTCTTGATGTTGTTTGGAATTTGTAAGTCTGTTATAAATTCAAATCCCTTTTCTTGTTTGTTCCTTGGTTAGCTCTTCGCGTTGATGCTTTACATTTTGAAAGCTCTTCATTTTTGTACGCTTTAAGATGAATGTGGTGCCTTTGATGTTACAACTTTGAAAAGTGATCCTTCTTGTGAATCGAATTAAAAGCAGCATCCTTTTGTGAGTTGCTTTTAACTGAATTACTACTAGTCGAGTCTCTAGCTGAGTCTCTTGAATGCATAATTAAGATTTATGACTCACTTTTAGAAGCGTTAGCGTTGTGTTTTCAGGATTTTCATCTATGGTTCCTTTTGTGAGAGAGGTTTGGGCTGCAGGAGGAGAATGATGATTTGGGATTTGATGTTTGAAACAGTGGCCGTCTCGTTGAACTTGATAATCAATTTGAATCTTAATTTCATATATCGTTTTAATAGCTTTTATGTTATATAGGATTATGTAATATAATAGGTTGTTGTGATTCGAGGAAGTATTGTTACCTACAAAGCATATATTGAATAATTTGTCAATCTGATTCCATTTACTGACAAATGGTTATAATTAGGGATGAGCTAAATACCCAAGGACCGAAACTGTACAAAAACCGATCGAGATCGGCCCTAGACCAGTCTGACCCGAGCACCACCAGGCCGGTCCTTGGTCGTATGGTTTTCCAATATTTTGGTCTTCGTCTGGTCCGGTACAAACCCGATAAAAAAAACGGCCAAACCGGATTAACCAGAACGTGAATGGTTCTTTTGGGTGGTTGAGCTTTGTACGCAAAAATTGATAATTCTGCAACCTACATTTACAAGCATAAGTATTAATATAAAAGATTTCGTGTCGTCAGTGTCTTTGTGTTAGATATGCTCTAAGGAGTGCTATGCTATATGTTTTTGCCATTTCTACTCTGTTATTAATGCAGACATGTAATACGCGGCCGACAGTTATGGTTACTTACCTCCTACTCTCATCTGTTTCTTTTCCCGCTTGGCCGGAGGTCCGTACGGAAGCACTCTTTGTACCTTTGGGTAGAGGCAAGACTGTATACACCTCACCTCTCCAATACCCCATTTATGTAGGGATTGGGTACGGTTGTTGTTGTTGTGTCTTTGTGTTCTCATTGTCATCAAGCATTTCATGTATTTACCTTATAAAGTTTTCCTAGTTTTGGCACATGCTACTAGTGGTGCAAATCAGTATGCAGATTAAGAATGGGGGTGGTTCTCAGCAACAAATCTCCAGATTTATTGCTTGTAAATATGGGACCTTGTAAGGACTTGTTTCATGCATTGTATCCTGTTATATTGGTAAGAAAATAATAAAATGAATGACCGAAAAAACCTGGCCGGTGCCCGGTTGGCCCGTGCCCGACCGAGTACATACAGGTCGGGCTTCGGTCATCAGTTTTTCAGTTTCCCAGTCTTTGGGTTCAGCCAGTCCGGTCCGGGTTCTGAACCGATGTCATGCCTAGCTATAACAAGACGTTTAAATAATATAAACACAGTTACAAGTGATTAAATACAAATATGAAGTGGGTAAAGGACAACTTAGGTGTTTTAGCATTCTAATTAATCCTTAAAGCGAAATTATGGCTGGTCCTGATCTCATCGGTGACCCCTGTTTGGCAAGCATTGTATGAACCAGGTTCGTGCTCAATCTTTGAGC
>JAOEHQ010004426.1:0-41018 GCA_025447715.1 Asclepias incarnata
TTCTTAAAAAATGACATATGGTTAGATCATAAAAAAAGTTATATTTTACATTATGTTTGGTTAGTTTTTAAAAACTTTCTAATAAAAGGATTAAAAATTAAAATTTAGTTAAAAATGATGTCATAAATTAATTAAATTAAAAAGAAATAATTAATAAAAAATGTCTAATGATGCTAAGTAAAATTTTCTTAAAATATAATGATGTCATCACAACTTTACTTTATTTATATAAGAGATATGGAGTATAATTTTATCGAAGAGATGAATCTTATAATTTGTCATCAACATCGTGCCATAAAAAGGTTAAAAACAATTTCCCAAACTTTTTGTGTTATTAAAAATATCTTTTTACTAACAACATATTTACTCACATCTTTTCTCAGGTAGATAATATATAAAACACCTAGAAATTTTTTTTAACAGAATTTTATTAATATTTCGATAAGACGTCAAACAATTACAATAAATATTACATCAAGTAATCTGGGTTAATGAGCCAAGATTGCCACAAAAAGTAGCATTTGTTGACTAGATAACCAAAGAAATGAGATAACAATGGAAAATACTTTGTCCTGGTGTTTCTAAAGTGAACACCACCATATTACAACTAGACATTTTATGACTTGTATATTTTGTGACATTTTGTGTTGCTATATATATGACTTCTAGTGACACTCATTTCTTGTTACTAATGAATGATTATCGTGGTTGTTTTACACTTTCATACTCTATCTTAAGACCTATGTGTGATCAGCTTGGAAAGCAACACAGAGTTTTAATTCTTTAATCTGGGTTAGATTGAGATCTGGTCATCAGTTTGAGTCTAATGAGTACATATTAAAAAAGGCAATCAATATAACGATTAATCCATGATGTTGTTAAACTTGTAAATGTATTTGTACTTTCCTAGCATCTTGCTATTATATTACTCTTTAAGAAAAAAAAAATGAAAGTAAACTTGAGCCAAAATAATATATAGTACTAATCTATATCTATATTAAATTATAAAGCATTTGAAATGTGTTTTAAAAATTAAGAATATATATAATCATGTATGGACAATATAACTTTCATGTTTTTATCAATGTCAAGGGTAAATTTATCTCTCATCTGCACATTAGAATTTTTTTTGAAATGGAATGCAATTATATGGAAGCAATTGCAATATCTACACTAATTTATAAAACATTTACAATGTGTCTTAAAAATTAAAAATATGGTAAATATTCATTTGCAAACTATAATTAAGGTGAAAATCAAAGAACAAGTCTCAGTCACACATTTCTCCCTACTTTTTCTTCCTTTTTATTTATATTTTTTTAACTTGTTTTTTGTTTACTTATTTATTTTTTTAAATAAAAACCCACTCCAAAAAAAAAAAAATTCTTTCAAAAGGCGTAACCCGTATGGCTTAGGGCGGAGCCCGTCAGTCTAGGGCGAAACCATGACAGCTAAGGACGGAGCCCGTCAGGTAGATCACCCCATCACCGATCACCCCGTATGACCTATCACCCCAGCAGCTACCCTTATTAATACCCTTGAGGGCTACCCCGATAAGTGTGAAGTCCCCCTGAACGGGCTACGCCTGTTCAGCTAAGGACTATGCCGTACCGTCTCATCATCCGAATTTTTTTATTTTATTTTTTTAGAATGAGTTTTTATTAAAAAATAAAAAAGATTAAAAAAAATTACAAAATGAAAAAACAAGGTAAAAAAATAAAAGAGAAAGAAGACGAGGAAAATATATAGCTAAGATATATAGTTTTTATTTGATTACGACCTTAAAAATATATATAATAATATAAACATGGTATATGAGCAATTATAATAGGAAAATGATTGGTATGCCTAAATAGTATGCCTAAAGATGTGTCTAACAAAGAGGGGTAGACATATGGCAAAATCAATGGTGGAGATTAAGAAAGAAAAAATATGTTATACATGTGTCAACAAATAAATGGAGTAGGCGTATTATTAGGCGTATGTATCATTACTCATTATAATATCTTTATGTTTATCATCTTTCGTTTTAAATAATACCATTATCTATAAGGCGTTGTAAGTGGAAAATTCCAAAAGTAAAAGGTAAACTGTTGTAATAATATTGTTAGTTCTTAATATACTACTGTATTATCTAGAAGGCGTTAAATTTAGTCATTGTACGTCAACGTCAACGTAGATGACTTATAACAATCCTTTTGTATTTTATCTTTTTTAATTGGATAAGCATAAATAAACTTTAAATACGTGGCTAGCACTTGATGGCTTCGTCAAGTAGGATGATATAAAGGTCAAAAATACTTGATTAATAATAATAATCATACTCTCTCTTTCTCCGGAGAAAAAAAAAAGATGGAAACATTCGGTAAAGTGGCAGTCACTATTTTTATAGTTGTGACAGTGAGATGGGCATGGAAAGTAGTAAATTGGATATGGTTGAGGCCAAAGAAGCTAGAGAAATGGCTCAGAAATGAAGGATATAAAGGTAACTCATACAAGATTCTACTAGGTGACATGAGAGAGCGTGCAAGAATGGTGAAAGAAGGTAGATCAAAGCCAAGTCCACTCACCCATGATATCACTTCATATGCTCTCCCTTTTGATCATCATATCATCACCAAGTATGGTATGTATATTTTTCTACCTTTTTTTTTCTCTTTAAACTTCAGCCTTTTTCTTCAGATGTGCGCGGTCAAATCAAGTTATCCATGACCGTTTTCGAATCCTTCCTTGGCCACCCAAGATGTAACTAGTGAGATTCGAAATTTAGACAGTGGCGGATCTTGAAGTTTTTAGTGGAGGGGACTAGAAATTTTTTTCCTATTGCTTTGTTTGGGTAAAATTTTTAGATTAATAAAAATAGGGGGAACCAAAATATTTATGAAAAATAATTAGAGAGACCCGACTTAATAAATATATATATTTTTAACGAAATATAGATAAAATAGCATTACTGAGTGAAAAAACTGGAAGACCGGGGGCTCTCGGGGTCCAATAAAGATCCGCCCTTGAATTGGGACCAGGATAACTACTAGGCCACCTGAGGGGTTAATTTGATTGAGTCAGGGGATAACCTTAGAACCCAGGTCGATAACATGATAACTATTTTTTCCTCTATGTTTTTGTTATATTTAATTTGATCTAGTGTTTGATCAAACCATGGTTGATATATGTGTTGTAGCAAGGCTGCAAGGATGTTGATTATCTACTTTTTATAATCTTATCTTACAATTTATAGCTTTGAAAAGTTCATTATATGATTATGAATAATTACTTTCAAAGTGTCGAACCAAAACTCTAACCATTTGAACCCAAACATATATATGTTTCATATAGGTGAAAAGGCCTTCATATGGTTGGGGCCAAACCCAAGGGTGTATATCAAGGATCCGGAGTTGGTAAAAGAGATTTTGTCAAGACCCGACGACTTTCAGAAGCCACATCCTGAACCATTTCTTGATAACATCGTTGGTGGGCTTCTCGTCACCGAGGGTCAGAAGTGGAACAAACATAGAAAAATTATCAATCCTGCTTTTAATCTTCAAAATCTCAAGGTTGGTGTCTTTTATTTAGGTTCCGGTTATTCTCAAAGTTTTTATTAATTAATTAATGGCAAATATATTGTGATTAAAAATAATAAACATGACCCACCTAGAAGAAGATTCAAAGAAAATGCCCGGAAACAACAAACTGGAGCTAAAATCAACCCCACCATATAAAAAGAAAGGTGACCCACCAAAATGAAATATGACACTGAAGCCTAACTATTAATAACCACATAAAATAATCAAAAGTCGGACCTACTAAATTTACCATTCAAAAAAGACCTTCTAAATTTAGATCAGGTTAGAGGGCTTCTTACCACCCCCGGTGTGTTGTGTAATCGACATTTGTTAGCTTCTATCTTGTTCGAATAAGAATCTGCAATTATTTCTGCTGTCAATTTCTTTAAAGTTAAAATTAACTTAATGGATCATGCTTTTTGAAGATTATAAAATAAAGATAAAAATAAAAAATATAAAACTTAACGGATCATGTTAAATCCTTCAACTATAAAAGATCATGACATAAATGAATCTATTTGACACTCCTTGATAAAAAAAAATTCAAAATCTTAAAAATAGTTTTTTGTTCGCATGTGAATGGTACATTGTACATGTGAACAAATTCATTTACATGTGAACAAAAGGCTATTTTTAAGGTTTTTAAAAAAATTTCTTCTACGGTATAAACTTTTATAACTTTTCACATGTAATTGAAACATGTGATCTAATACATAATTTACGAGTTCTCAAGGTTTTTGAAAAAAAAGGTTCAGAAAATAAGGTTTCAATATATATATCTGTAATATTATATAAAGCAAATGACTATCAAATTATGAATTGATAACTCTTAAATATTTTTCATCGTTATGTACTATTCTAAACATCTCCACTTGATATACCTATAATACCTGTTTTGGGCAAAAATTACTCAAGATAATCAATTAAGAAGACTCAAGATAATTAAGTGACCAATACTTTCGTTCACGAGGTTAGGTGCTAATTGCTTTCAAGATATAGAAATGTTTTGACTATGAAATCAATGTAAACGATTAAATAAAGTTTTAAAAGACAATGTAGTTGCAATTTAAGTATTGAAATCAAGATATTTGTCAAGATATTCAAGATATACGTTTGTAAATCAAGATATAAGACTTTGAAAATAAAATTAAGCTAAAAATAACGACGCAATGATTTGTTGAAGAGGAAAAGCCCTTGATCCTTTATAGGTTCGCCGGCATAAAAACCCCGGGAGGAAACAATCGTTCCTGCCTTAATGTATTAAAGATATGTAAAGATAATACAAGCTAAAGATCACTTTTAATCGAGAACTAAGTGAGAATAAAAGTAAATTTGTATGCTGTAGAAAGTAGAGATGAGAAGAGAATAGTGATTGTGTGATAGATGATGTTCCTATCTCGATCATAAGCCTCGTATTTATACTATGAAGATTGGCTAGGAGCGTCTAACTAATGTCCATAATATCCGGGATATTCCGAGATTAATATGGAACGTGCATAGACTTGGTTTGATGAACGTTGAACTCTTCTCAGCATGTGTTGAATCCAACTTGAGTCCGAATTGCTTGTTATTGACTTCGTCCTTGTTGACCCTTTCTTTTCTCATGTAAGTTGAACCATAAGTCTTGTTATTCTCATGTTGATTTTCAACATATTGACTTGTCTCAAGATCCTGCAATATAAATTATCTTCGGAGACAAAATAACATTTAAGCATATTAGTAATCATAAATTTCAGGATCCTTAAAGTCAAGATCCTTAAGATTAAAATTTGACCCCGAACAATACCATTAATGAATAAATTTACAACAGCTATCACTTAACACTTAAAATATCTATATTATCTCCTTTACGTCAATTACCTTTACATCAATTACCTACACTACTTGCCACCGCCACCGTCGTCATTATCGCTAACTCATGGCGCATGCATTCGTCTAGTATATATATATATATATATATATGTATATATGTATGTATGTAAATGGAAAAAAACATTTCACTGGTAAACATTAAAAGATGTGATTTTTAATCGCGAACACAATTATATAAAACTCAAAGATAAACCCTTAAAAATGACAAATTTAATTATAGTGCCAGAATCAAAATCAATAAAAAAAAAAACTTAAAAATATAAGTTTGTTACCTCAAATTTCAAAATAGTGGAATAAGAAAACGTATTTCAATTAAACGATGTAAAGCAGCAAAATCCCAGCCTACAAACTTTTAACTTCGCATACCCTTTTTTATTACGTCTAGTATGTGTTTTTTTTTTAACTTTGGAGAATAGGTTTTGAAACTAAATGAATTGGGCTTAAAAACTAATATATATTTTTATTTTCTTGGACTTAAAAACTAAGTGAATTATATATATACACTAATACACATGAGCCTTTGAATGAAATTTGGTGTCCATTTATGGCGTTGGGCCCTTTGCAGTTGGGCTCACAGATCATCACCGGGCCTACATAACAGCCAACCCGGATTTGAAATGCCAGAGAAAAAAATACAAACCATTATTGTTTTGAAACAATATACAACAACAACGACTGTACTCAATCCCGGCATAAGCGGTTTTGAAACAATATGTGAAACGAAAATAGAAGAATTGAAAAATCTCTCAGGTGCACCAGGATCGGGCCAACGGCGGAGGTGACAGCTTGAGGCTTGGGAACTTTATCTTTCTCTGAATTGTGAGATCGGGTTAAATTGTAAATACTATATAGTTTCTATAGTTTTATATATAATCAATTTATATTAAATTTAGAAAGGTTTCTACCCATTTATTGCGTATCTTTCTAGTTTTACATAAAGATGACCCATTTGCCTATAGATGGGCTGAAATGAATGTTGCTTGTCTTTATGTTCAATATCTAAAACATCTTATGGTTTAATATGCGCACAGATCATGTTCTCGGCTATCCACTCCAGTTGTAGTGAAATGGTTTGTAAATGGGAGTTGCTAACCGCCGGAACTGATTCCACTGAAGTTGATGTATGGCCGTATATAGATAATTTAGCGGGCGATGTGATTTCACGAACCGCATTTGGCAGCAACTACGAAGAAGGAAGGAAGATATTCCGAATTCAAAGAGAACAAATTGATCTTATGTTCCAAATGTTGTTTATAATTCTTCTCCCCGGAAGAAGGTAACTTATGGCAATGCGATGGTACTGATGTTTGGATGTATATCATGTTAAATTTGCTTAATTTGTTTGAAATTTAGGTTCATACCCACAAGAGCAAACAAGAAGTTTAAACAAAATCGTGAGGAGCTTCAAAACGTAATAAAAGGTATAATCGACAAGAAGAAGAAAGCAATTGAGACAGGAGAAGGTAGTTCTGATGATTTACTTGGACTTTTGTTAGAATCAAATATGAAAGAGATTGAGGAAAATGGAGTTGGATTGACTATGGAAGAGGTAATTGAAGAATGTAAATTATTTTACAATGCTGGATCCGACACAACCTCAAACTTAATTGCATGGACTATGGTTTGTTTGGGATTACACAAAGAATGGCAAGTTCAGGCTCGAGAAGAAATACAAGAAGTTTTTGGTAATCGCGAACTTGACTTTGAAGGTCTTAAAAACCTCAAGATTTTAACAATGATCCTATACGAGGTTCTTAGGTTATACCCACCAGTAATCATGATGACACGGGCAACTTTCAAGGAAACAAAGCTAGGAAACATGATGATACCCCCAGGTGTGCAATTTGCCTTGGCCATGATCCAAATTCATCATGACCGTGATATTTGGGGTGAAGATGTATCCGAGTTTAAACCTGAAAGATTCTCGAATGGAATTTTGAATGCAACAAAGGGAAAAGGATCAAGTCCATACTTTCCATTCTCTAATGGTCCTCGTACTTGCATTGGGCAAAACTTAGCCATGACGGAAGCAAAAACCGCGATAGCAATGATACTTCGACGATTCTCGTTTGAGCTTTCTCCGTCTTACAAACACTCTCCTTTTCCTGTGTTCACTATGCCACCCCAGTTTGGTGCTCATTTGATGCTACGTAACATCTCATCATAGTCTACCTTACATAGATATGTAATTTTCTGACTATACTGAACAAGATTTACTAATATTTTGTAATTGCAACTATAATATATTTCCTGAACCAATGGTGCGTTGCCATGACCGTGGCCGCAATGACACACTTTTATGGATCACTTTCCAATCACCGTACGTAAGCACCGTCTATTGTTTTCTACATCAGTAATATACCATATATATGCTGATCGCTCGAACATGCACTTTAATTAATTAGTGATTTTACATATGTTGCTAAAATAATTCGTGTTCTCTCTCAATACGCATGTTGTCTGGTCAAATGGTGTGAACGAAATTGATTTTAGTGTGCATTAGCTGTTAATTTTAGTCATGACGTACTATGAATTTTAGTCATTTTGCAGGATTATTTCAATAATTAATTACCACTAATTATATCACTACATATTTTTTATTTATTTTGAAAGACAATTATATAAACATCCACACTAAATCCACGTACACCTATCATATTTACAACTTATCTATTATTAGACTTGAACCCACAACCTATTAATTGGTCAACGCACACACCATTAGAACCAAAGTACGTCCAAGGGTAAGATCGCTATAACTAAAGGAGTGTGGTTATGCTATATGCGTGATAGATAATATGATTTGATAGAGCCTTAGTTATTGTTATTTGTTAACTAACCGATATGAGCAGATCAATAATTAAGATTCTTTTGGATAATTAACTAAGTTAAACCCCATTTAAATGAGAATTCCATTTCTGGTGTCCAAAAATGTGTGGTTTTAGTCCTTAAGCAATGTACAGATAACCAAATATAGTATACCGGTTTGTTTTTTTTATTGGATGATATGACCCCCTGCTTAGATGCTACGTATTTAACTTTTTATTTAATTTACTTAATAAGTAACAATGTACTGTTGTTAGAGTGCTTCTAACAGTCTTGTTTCTTCTATTTTGGATAATTCTTATACTTGATTTATACTTGATTTCTAAATTTAAGAATTCATGCAAAGTTCATGCTTATAATTGTGAACATTTTGTTTATACAAATATAAGTGTGAAAATTGTTATGATTTTTTTCAAATTTCTTCGCACTTTTTAAAAGTAATATATGAAAAATCAAGTGTGAAAAAAAAAGTGTTTTTGTTGTACTGCGAGTACAAGTTTAAAGATGTAAATATTGATTCCACAGATCTCCATATTAATTATATAAAAAATAAATAGATTTATAACAATATTGCGTAACTCCACATGCATCTTCACATGCATGTAATTAATTATGAAGATAGCATAAGTGCCAAATGGTCAATGGTAGATATTATATAATCTAAACTTTTTCTCTAATTAATTAAAGAGCTAGAAAAATAAAAGAAGATGAGAATATTGCTGGGTAAAGTTGCGATAGCCATTGTTGTAGTTGTGATAGTGAGGTGGGGATGGAAAGTAGTAAACTGGATATGGTTGAAGCCCAAAAAGCTAGAAAAGTGGCTGAGAAATGAAGGATATAAAGGCAACTCATACAAGCTTCTAACGGGTGACATGAAAGAGCATGCAATAATGATGAAGAAAGCTAAATCAAAACCCATTCCAATCACCCATGATTTCACTTCATATGTTCTCCCTTATTATCATCATATCATCACCAAATATGGTACTGATTTCTTCTTAATTATTTCTTCAAACCACATTTGTTTCGGTAAACCGTGTGTGTGTGTATACATATATTTAGATTAGATTTGTGAGATTGGATCAATTGGTGGTAATTAACTATTTGTTAACTTGGCAGGCAAGAAATCTTTTGTATGGATCGGGCCTAACCCGAGGATTTACATCTATGATCCAGAATTAATAAAAGAGATATTATCAAAACCCAACGAGTTTCAGAAGCCGCATCCTGAGCCATTTCGAGATAGCATCATTGGAGGACTTATTGTCTCTGAGGGCCAAAAGTGGACAAAACATAGGAAAATAATAAATCCAGCTTTTCATCTTCAAAATCTTAAGGTTGATCGATCTCCGTTAATTACATCATTTCATGTTTTAAATTAAAATAATAATAATAAAAAATTAATTGATATATATGCGCATACATAGATTATGTTCTCAGCAATCTGCTCAAGTTGTACTGAAATGGTTAACAAATGGGAACTGCTAATAACCTCCGGAACTGGTTCCTCTGAAGTTGACGTATGGCCATACATCGATAATTTAGCTGGTGATGTGATTTCAAGAACAGCATTTGGTAGTAACTACGAAGAAGGAAGGAAGATATTCTGTATCCAAAAGGAACAAATTGATCTTCTGTTTCAAATGCTCAATATACTTCATCTTCCCGGAAGAAGGTACATTCCAAACACAACAAAACATATTATTTACATGTCTGAATAATGATTTTATTGTCTACAAACACAACCTAGTTTTTCAAGTGTCAATTGTATGTGATTATCTAATTTTTTTCGTCATTTTAAAACAACATACTTTCTCCTTTTTGTCCCTTTTACCCCATTCTGTTAAAGACTCCCGTTAAATTGGCTATGTGCGTAAGGGGACAGGTCTAAAGGATGTTGAAATGGCATTACACGTACTTAAATCTTTTTGTTTTTATAGGACAACCTACGTTTCATTTGTTTCTTATGTGACAACTCTTTTTATTATTTTTTTATTTTTATTTTTAATTTCGTATTTAACCATCATACTTAAAAAAAACTTGTACCTTTTTAACCCCCGTAATTGAAAAAAGACATCAAAATCATGTTTACTTAGAGCATCTCCAATGCATTGGGTTTAAAGGAGTCACAAATCATGCATCTTCTTACTCATTTAATTTTAATTTAATTTAAATACATACATTTTACAAGAAGCAGTTAAATGTGTGTGGGTTATTGTTCATAAGAGTAACCCCGCTTACACAAAGTAAATTTATATATTTGGTTGGAAAATTTTTTGACAAAAAGCATGGTAGGAGTGATTGGCACCTTGCCTTATACATCCCATGTCGCGTTAGAAAACATGAATTGTGTCACACTGTCACCTCGCAGACTAAAATATGTCACGTTATATCTTGGCCGGCAATTTTTTCTTTTCATCTTTTATAATTCGGGCCTACACGATGGTCAGAAAGGGACACGTATTTTAAAGTATAAGTATATAAAATCACCATCATAGCAATATATCACGTTATATCTTGGCTTCCTTTCCCGAGGTTACACGATGGTTAAAAGGAGACAAGTTTTCTTAAAGTATGATGACTAAATAAGAAATAAAAAAAATTATCACGTAAGGGACAAAATGAAAAGTAGGTTGTCACATAAGGGATATAAAACTTGGTGTAAATGTCACGTCATCATGTATTAGACATTTCAGCAACGCCGTTAGCCACATAGGCAACTTAACAAAAGTCTGTAATGGATTGGGGTAAAAGGGACAAAATATGAAAGTAGGTTGTTTTGAAATGACAGAAATAAAAGTAGATTGTCATGTAAGGGACACATAATAATTAGATTGTGATTTTAGACAATAAAACAATGTAATTTAAAGAAAATGTAAATCAGCACTTAAGAATGTGAAGATTAAACTTATTGAAGCCTAAGACATTTCTCCACTCTTAAAAATATGAAGATTTGTGCAATTATTCGGCCAATTAGTATTTGTAAGCGAGACAATTAAGGATGTTCAGAATTTGCACACTTTTAAGTTTGGGGACATATTTTATACAAAGGAGTAATTTGTTAAGAGTGGTCATAAAGATTCAGATCATTAGATATGTATATAATGTTTAGCTACTTTGTTCTAAAATGTAGATTTATACCTACAAAAGCAAACAAGAAGTATACACAGAACATTGAAGAGCTTCATTATATTCTGAAGGGTATAATCAACAAGAGGAAGAAAGAAATAGAAATGGGAGAAGGCGGTTGTGATAACTTACTTGGGATTTTGCTGGAATCCAACTCCAAAGAGATTGAAGAAGACGGAATTGGAATGAGCATGGACGAAGTTATGGAAGAATGTAAGCTATTTTACACTGCTGGATCTGAAACAACCTCAAATTTAATCACTTGGACTATGGTATGTTTGAGTTTGAATCAAAAATGGCAAATCCAAGCTCGAGAAGAGATACAACAAGTTTTTGGCACCGGGGAACTTGATTTTGAATCCTTAAAGAATCTCAAGTTTCTAACAATGATACTATATGAGGTTCTTAGGCTATACCCACCAGTCGTATTGCTTGTACGGGCTACTTCCAAGGAGACAAAGCTTGGAAACATGATGATACCATCGGGTGTACAATTAGCCTTAGCAATGATCCATATTCATCATGACCGTCAAATATGGGGTGAAGATGCAACCGAGTTTAATCCTCAAAGGTTCTCGGAAGGAGTTTCGAACGCCACAAAAGGGAAAGGATCGGGTTTGTTTTTCCCATTCTCTAGTGGTCCTCGTGTTTGCATCGGACAAGCATTTGCCATGACAGAAGCGAAGGCAGCCATAGCAATAATTCTCCAGCGCTTCTCATTTAAACTCTCACCTTCTTACAAACATTCTCCTTTTCCTGTGTTTGCTCTTCCACCCGGGTTTGGTGCTCAACTGATTCTAACTAAGATCTCCTAGTCTGATTCTATCTATTTTAGATCTATTCTTTTTTAAGCTATTTAAATTTTTTAATTGACCTTATACCAGGGCCGGTTCAAAGGCCTCCACATGTTAAGGGCCTCAAGTTTTTTCAGTTTTCAGGCTTAGATATCTTTAAGTTTGGGCTTATGTTTATGTTTGGGGCTAGGATTTAAAAGATTTATCTTATGAAATTGAATATGAAGATTTGATTAAAGAGTTTGCTTTTAAAAAAGCTAGAAAATAAACTTTATATAAATATTTTAAACATATTTTACACATAATAAAGTAGATAAAAAAAATAACTCCGACATTTATAAGCATTTTAGTTTATTTTTACGATCCTAATCCCGGATAAAGGATGAGGTTTTTGTTAGAGACTTTAAAAAAAGCCCCCAAAATTGATCTCGCCTAGGGTTGCCAAAAAAGTTAAGCCGGTCCTGCCTTATACAAATGATCAGACTAAGTTCTTTTGGCAATCCTGGTGTGCCATCATTGGTGACCAATCCACAAGGTCCGAGTTCACCACCACAAATTCTCGGACAGGGTAAATCTCTCTGAAATGAGATGGGTTAAGCTAATGATTAGCTATATACTTTCTATTTTGTCCTAATGTATGTAATAAATTTTAGGAAAAAAAATATCAATATATATAGGTGACATATTTTTAAATTGAAAAAGGACAAATGTGACTAATTTGATAGGTCTATAAACTTTTTTTTTAAAATTATTATTATCAACTAAACACAATAAATTTAAAGACACATATTTATAAAATAAAAACATTATCTTTACTCCTTTATAAAAATTCTAGCCCTCTTATTTTTAGAAATGTTGAAAAAAAAAGAGATGTAAATGTATGAAATTCTCCTTAATAAAACCCCATTTTGGGAGGAGTTATAAGAAATTACCCAACTTGCCCTTAATGAATTAATTTACACCATAAGCCCTTATCTTCTTATTTACACCATAAATCCTTATCTTCTAAAATATCTCTAATGCTACCTTTTACATCAATTACATTTTACATCAACCTGCACCAATCGTCACCGCCACCGTCACCAATAGTCGCCGCCACCACTAGACCGCCGCAGCATTGCGCGGGTATCATGCTAGTTATTATAATAAAAACATTATATATATTTTTAAAAAATATATTACATTAATAAAAAAAACACAAATTAATTAAGAAAAATTACATGGTAGTGATTTTTGCATAAATGAATATAGACGGTTTAGTTTATACCCATTTGTAATTGTAATTTGTCATGTATTATCCTAGTTTTACTTTTTTTTTAAATGGAGAATTTCATTGATCATCAAAAACAAAGATTACAAACAGGATTACATATAGAAAATAAAAAGCTATATACATACAATGAAAACTTCTCCGATCCTCCCAAGACAAAGCCAATTTCGATGCACTACTTTTAATCCATAAGAAACCAAAAGCTTTGATAACTTGAACAATCTGATGCGCCATTTGTGATTCCCCACTAAAAACATTTTCGTTTCGTGCCTTCCAAATTCTCCAGCAGCCAAGCACAACAATTGATTGAAGCACGCGTTTTGCATTTTTTTTTTTTCAAACTTCCGAACCCGCTAAGTCCACCAACCATCACCACCATTGCGTTTATTAAAATCTTTTAAACGCATTGGAAATATACTATCAAATACTTCAAATGATTTACAAATTAATTATATGTAAATTTATCTAGTATGTGTAGTACGTGCAGTTAACCTTATGTATAATGATCACCAAGTAGTAATATGTGTACAATTTAAAATGAAATTGTGACAAACACATATAGCTAGCCAAGTCCATTGAGTTTGAGCTATGGATAACAACGTACCAAATTAATTTGGTGCGATATGTTTGTACTTAAGAAGAGTGCACGTACGTCCATCAACTAACTTTTGATTATTGCCAACGACAGGTTTACAATATAAATAACCAAAAGTAACTTTAGTATACGTATATAGTTTTTAACTATATATAGCCTTTGTTTTTATCAACTTTCCTTTAAATTTAAGTCAAAAGCATAGTAATTTACAACGACTGAAGAAAATGACAAAAGTAAGTAAAATAACTCCTCTAATAATTTGTTTCAATGAAAGTTATCAATGAAATACTTTGAATAGTTTATATGTCTGTCTAGTTAGTATAACTTGTTTCTTAATATACATTTTCTTACGAATCAAAATAACAAAAGTTATGTGATATCATCCGTATTAATTATTAATTAATTAGTTGGCTATCAATGTTTGGCTCTCGAATATAAATCTTTCAGTTCAAAAAAAAGTTATGTTATGTTAGTGTGGCATATAACCCAGATTATATATAAATTGACTTACAATATCATTAATAATACAAAACTGTACATATACACCAACAATAATATCAAAATGGAGGTTTGGCCTTTAGAAGTGTTAGGAAAATGTTACACTTATTTACAAATTCTTGCATACAAAACGATACGGATATGGGAGTTAGACCGTAAGTATGATTAATTTAGTAAATATTTTTTCATAGTCTATATTTTCTTTGTGTACCAAGTATTTTATATTTTTTAACAGCTGGACGATATATAGATGTATACTTTCTGTACTATGTATAACGACATTGATCTCTTCCTAACAATGACTTGCATTATGTCATGGTTGAAATGTAGTCGGTGGTGTTTAATACCTCTATCATATCTATCTATTTTGTTATATTACGTCAGTATTTTTAACTGACACACCATGTCTTACTTTATTTTTTTAATATTATAGATCCGAGTAAGAAGAAGAAAAAAGCGGGATTAAGAGGGTGGACCCACAAACGCTCGTCACTTAATTTGTTGCTTGACCAACAATCAAAACTGACGCGGCTTACCGGAGAAGGCATACCAATGGTGTCACTTAAACGACGCTCGACACTTCAAAGCGACTAGCTCATTCTATAGCTAATAATGATTTTATTTTTATTTTATGCCGGCTAATTTGAGATATTTCTCATTTTAAATCATAATAATCATAATAATATTAATATGATAATGCTGATAATTTGATAAAAAGAAGACTTTAAAATAATGCGAAATATATATTGCTACATTCTTATTTAATTTTCTTTTCCACGTTTTAATAAGAAATTTGATGAAGTAAATAATTAATATATATTAAATAAATGTACTAAAAAAATATTAATTGACACAGAGCACCGGCTGAACCAAACCTCGTATAGATGATTGAAATATTAGTAGTCCTTTTGTATCTGTAATAAAAAAATAAACGTGGGCTCGATCTAGATAGCATCGTCAAATGCATATATATATATATATATATAAAGCTGAAAGATATATAATTAACTTGTAATCGATCATATCTCCCAAAAACAATGGAACCATTGGGTAAATTGGCAATCGCCATTTTTGTAGTTGTGATAGTGAGATGGGGATGGAAAGTTGTAAACATGGTATGGTTGAAGCCAAAGAAACTAGAGAAATGGCTAAGAAATGAAGGTTATAAAGGTAACTCATACAAGATTCTATTAGGTGACATGAGAGAGCTTGCAACAACGATCAAAGAAGGTAGATCAAAGCCAAGTCCAATCACCCATGATATCACTTCCTATGCACTCCCTTTTGATCATCATATCATCACCAAATATGGTACTATATATGTACTCATTAATTCATTTCTAGCTTCTTTTTCTCTATGTTTTTTGTGTTATATATATATATATATATAATAATTTGATCTAGTGTTGATCAAACCATGGTTGATTTTTTGTATCAAGGAAAATGATTATTATAAAATATAAAAAGATTTACATATATCCTCAACTATTACATATTTTCCAAAATACAATATTTCAATGCATAAATACGTACAATACTTCTAAAGTATATATGCTTTGAGGATATATGTAATTATGCCTCGTAAGTTGGGGATATATGTATAAATGCCCCAAAAATATACTATATATAATAATAAAACCATATCTAACAATTTATGACTTTAAATGGTTCATTATTTGTTTCTATGATTTTGATTATGATAACTGTGGAAGTACATGTCCGAGCAAACACTCTAACCATTTGAACCGAATGATGTTTCATAGGTGAAAAGTCGTTCGTATGGGTGGGGCCAAACCCAAGGATGTATATAACAGATCCAGAGTTGATAAAAGAGATACTATTAAGACCCAACGAGTTTCAAAAGAAACATCCTGAGCCATTTCGGGACAGCATCATTGGTGGACTTCTTGTCAGTGAGGGTCACAAATGGAACAAACATAGGAAAATAATTAATCCTGCTTTTAATCTTCAAAATCTCAAGGTTGGTATCTTTTGTTTAATACCACTATATATGTATTTTGAGGTCAGGTTAATCTGTAAACACTAAAACGATATCATATAGAATGGGACGAAATGATGAACGTATCTCATTTTCATGTTCAAAATCTAATCTTAATTATGGCTTGATATGTGCGTGCATAGATCATGTTCTCGGCTATCCACTCTAGTTGTAGTGATATGGTCCACAAATGGGAGCTGCTAACTGGCGGAATTGATTCCACTGAAGTTGACGTATGGCCACATATTGATAACTTGGCAGGTGAGGTGATTTCACGAACAGCCTTTGGTAGCAATTACAAAGAAGGGGAGAAGATATTTCGAATCCAAAGAGAACAAGTTGACCTTCTGTTCCAAATGTTGTCTATACTTCATGTCCCCGGTAGAAGGTAACAATTATGGAGATAATATGGTATGGTGATGTTAACTGGATATATGTATACATTTTGAGTTCATCGGTTTAAAATTTAGGTTCATACCCACGAGAGCAAACAAGAAGTTTAAACAAAATTATGAAGAGCTTCACACCTTGTTAAAGGGTATAATTGACAAGAAGAAAGAGGCAATCGAGACAGGAGAAGGTAGTTGTGATGATTTACTAGGAATTTTGTTAGAATCAAATTTGAAAGAGATTGAAGAAAATGGAGTTGGAATGAGTATGGAAGATGTAATTGAAGAATGTAAATTATTTTACATTGCTGGATCTGACACAACCTCTAGTTTGATTGTGTGGACTATGGTTTGTTTGGGATTACACAAAGAATGGCAAGTTCAAGCTCGAGAAGAGATACAAAAAGTTTTTGGTACTAGGGAACTTGATTTTGACGGTCTTAAAAACCTCAAGATTTTAACAATGATCCTATACGAGGTTCTTCGGCTATACCCACCTGTGGTAATGATGGGACGAGCAACTGTTAAGGAGACAAAGCTAGGAAACATGATGATACCGCCCGGTAT
The DNA here is from genome assembly GCA_025447715.1 of Asclepias incarnata. Lineage (NCBI taxonomy): Eukaryota > Viridiplantae > Streptophyta > Magnoliopsida > Gentianales > Apocynaceae > Asclepias > Asclepias incarnata. The sequence continues at coordinate 17,503 of JAOEHQ010004426.1, forward strand.
GCAACTAGCCTTGGCCATGATCCAAATTCATCACGACCGTGAAATATGGGGTGAAGATGCAACCGAGTTTAAACCTGAAAGATTCTCGAATGGGGTGTTGAATGCAACAAAGGGAAAAGGATCAAGTCCATATTTTCCATTCTCTAGCGGTCCTCGTATTTGCATTGGGCAAAACTTTGCCATGACGGAAGCAAAAACCGCAATAACAATGATTCTTCAACGTTTCTCGTTTGAACTTTCTCCATCTTACAAACATTCTCCTTTTCCTGTGTTCACTATGCCACCTCAGTTTGGTGCTCATTTGATGTTGCGTAACATCTCCTAGTTCACCTTATTTAGATATGTAATTTTTGAGTAATTTAAATAAGATTTAATGAATTTTGAAGATTTTTCGAACATGTGGTGCGCTTGCCATGACCGCGGGCAAAATGAGGCACTTTTATGGATCACTAATCACTTCCCATCACCGTAAGCCACCATAGTATGCTGATCGCTTTGACTGGCGGTTTAAAACACAACATGCATGTTCGATTCATATTCTAAAAATAAAAATTCCAGAAAATAATAATTTGATAGCGGAAGTCATAGGATACAGAGTTCAACCCTGGCTATATCGACACAATTGATGCACTTTAATAATAGGTGACATAGTCTTCGATTCAATTATGATACAACTTTTATTTTTAATTACTAATCAAAACAGAACTTAATGTAATATTTTATTAGTGGACAGTGATTGCGTAATTTTAAAATTGCGTGCATTTTCAAAGTGGACATTTATTTTGGAACGGAAGAAGTATTTTCTATTCGTCAAATAATTGTTTGGACTATGGTATGTTTGAGATTGAATAGAAAATGGTAAATTCAAGCTCAAGAAGAGATACTACAAGTTTTTGATACTTTGGAACTTGATTTCGAAGCTCTAAAGAGTCTCAAGATTTCAACAATGATACTATATGAGGTTCTTAGGTTATACCGTGTAATATGGGGTGAAGATGCAATCAAGTTTAATCCTCAAAGGTTTTAGGAAGGAGTTCTGAACCCGAAAAAAGGCAAAGGATCGGGTTTGTTCTCCCCATCCTCTAATGGTCCTCCTGTTTGCGTCAGAAAAGCAATTGCCATGACAGAAGCGAAGGCAGCCATAAGCCCATAACTATGATTATTCAACACTTTTCATTTGAACTTTCACTTTGTTACAAACATTCTCCTTTCCTGTACGTGTTCCCTCTTCCACCCAGGTTTGGTGCTTAAATGATTCTAACTAAGATATCATACTCTCACATATTTTTATATTCTTTTATATTAGCTACTCCCTCCGTTCCAAATTAAATGTAATTGAAAAATGTAAAGTTTTAAGAGATGTCAAATTATTATACAGTGAAGTGGTAGGATGACAATATTGCTCTTATTTTTTGCACAGACTCCTATAAATTACATTTTTTAAAAATTGTATCAAAGGTAAAATATTCATGACATTCTATTTTTGAAAATAGACACTTATTTTATCCAAACAGAAAAGATAGACACTTATTTTGGGAAATATAGACACTTATTTTATGAAGGATGGAGTATTTAATTTTGATAGTTGACATTATACAAAATGATCCAAAATAGTAGTTATTTCGGTAATTGTGGTGTGGTCTCGTACGTGTCTTTTGGCCGACTAATCCACGATGTCCCGTGATCACTATCGTGAGGCTGCAGCTCACTCTCCCTCATTTGATGAAATCGCAACACTGTCTGGGTGGTATCACAGATCTTTATTTGACTTCATTCAAGTGTAACAATTAAGTCTCGTACAATTAAGTCAAATTGACAAGTTTACATACGAGTAGTATTCTTACGTTTCTCTTAATTATAACGCAAACAACATGATTTTTACCTTCCTTAATGTTGATCGTGTCTGATTCGTGGTCAATTATTCATTTTTTCTATATCGTGCACATTTACAGCAACTTTTCACAAAACCTCGATTTTATTAATCGCGTTTATATCATTGGTGCTATTAAAAATCCCACGAAAATATTAACAAAAATAAATATCCCAATTTACAAGATTCAAGCCGGTAAATTGGCAGACTATGGCTCGGCTATAGTCTCAAATGCAAGTCAACTCCAAATGTATCATCAACGCCTTCGGCCAACCCACGATTGGGTTGGCTATCCGGCTGAGTCGACGGCTCGCCAGCGCTACTTGCATAAGAAGAAGCCGGTACATAGCCGTGTGACATATGGAAGGCATAAGGTGCTCGTGGATAGTAAAACCATGATGGGGAAGGAAAGCTGGTCGGTGGACATGGAAGTATCATTCGACCACCATGTGGAGTGATATTGGGGATTATCGGATTTCTAATGAATGTGTTTCGAGTGGCTTGAACTTGAGCACGCTTTAACTGTTGGCGTACTTTCTTATGAGCGTTTTGGTGACCACCGAGAGCTTGTGAGTTTGCAAACTCACGGTGACAATATGGACACTCATATTTCCGGCCATCAGACGATAAAGCAGAAGGCATTTTCGTGGATTCGAGTTCTTCATCCTCTTGTACATTGAATCCAAAGAGCTTTAACTTGGTGGTGGTTGTTGCGCTTTTAGATTTAGCTTGATAGTGATCAATTGTTGCCATAATATGTATTTGTGTGTAGAAATATATAATGTATGGAATATGAGATATAGATGGATATATATGATAAATGGGTAAAGAATGATATGAGAGATTGTTGCATGGTTGGTAGAATTTATAAAGCAGGCTTGGACATCCCAATAATAGAAGAAAAGCTGGTGTAAATTTGGCAAATCATCAAGAGGCGGAACACGTACATGAGGGGCCCTTTCCATGATTAATGTATTTTATTATGGATGATATAATGCTTAAAGCATCTTAATTGGATAAGTTGTTGCATAGGTTTTGACTAACATCATCATCATCATCATCATATATTATATTTTGTGATGTGAATCTTACACAAGTATAACTTTGTCATTGGCATAATTAATTAATAAATAGCTAGGCAGGGGGCATCCACTATATATACGATCGATTATGGCTTTCACAACTTTGTCTTCTTAAGACTTTATTGGTGATATTGGTGTTGTCTATCAACTATCTTTACTTTTGTTCGATCAATGTTGGATATTCTCATTATCACGTCACTTGTTTGCCTTAGTTTTGCAGTAATTTTAAGGTCGAAATGGTTGTTATTAAATGGTTGTTATATATATACTCCGTTTAAATAAATATAATTTATAAAAAGTAAAGATTCACCAATTGAGCATATCTCAAATGGTACCTGCATCCGTAAAACAGATGGGCCCACTAGAGGGAGGCTTTGGAAGATAAAAAATACATGGGTTCAAGTCAGGCCTTTAGTGTCTCCGACTATGTTAAGGCAGTCGGTTGGATCTATTACTTGTGGGGTGGACAAGCCCTACCTCTAGCATGTCTCGTTATGCTAGGAGAGTTGTCTAGAGTTATAACTTGTGGATGGACAATTGATGGTGTCAAAAAGGCATCCGGAGCAAGGATGTTTTTGCCGATCTAAATCATTTTTGGAAGAAAGAATATTCATGTGTTTCTATGATCTCCAAGTTATACCAATTTATAAATAGATGGAGGAGTATCGTCATCATGTGATCACATGGACCCACAGATGAAGGCTGCAGTTCACAGGTTTGAAACTTGCCAAAGACAAGTGGAGAAACTATATCTTGTGATCTACGTGTGAGAATGGTGACTTACCGGGCATAAGTTTTATGCGATATGCACTTTGGGTATCAAGATGGTACATGGGACCAGAGGGCTCCCGCTCATTTACCCTTTATGATCTCCAAGTTATTTTTATTTATTATCGTACCTGGCCACTTAAACCAGTTTAAGTCGAATCATCTATATGTTATTTGAAAATTACTAAATTGCCTTTGGACACTATAAAGAATTAATATCTAATTTCATGTGGACGATACCGAGATATTGGTATATTTCAATTTATTAGTCATACAAGTAGTTTAAAAAGTACAAGAAAGGAATGGGTAAAATATTAAAGAGCGCGCTACATGTTACTGTTGCATGCTAGTTGAACTATCGAGGAAAGGAATTGACTACACAAATTATAGAATAATAATGTTCATTAATTACAGGCGAAGGTACATACACTCGATAAGGTACAATTGAAATTATTAAACAAAATTTATTTATTTTTTCATAATTCTTATGTAATTTCATATAAACATGTATTTGAATTTTTTAATTTTATTCACAAGTCCTGATAATTTTGATTGTGAACATACTCGACAAATATTCTAGTTCCGCTTAAAATCACTAATTAATCTATTGCTAACTTTTTGGTGGTTAGCATATGACTATATATGCAAATGTTGAGATGGATTATATGCAGCGTATAAATAAAGCAAAAAGAACTTGTTAATTGATGAACGGGTCATGTTCGGTTAAGATGTGATGTTAAGCATTAGAATCGTGCTCGCACAATGTGTGACAGTACAACAAGGATAGTCCGACTTTGTGTGGTGATCGGTGTTTGTAATGTTAAACATGGATGATAATTTTTGATATGAATTGATTTATATTAATTAGTTTTAATTTATTTGATCAAATATGTGATTTCTTTTTATCAATACAAGATTCTTTCATTAAACTATCTTATATGCTTAGGGACAATGTAGTCAATTTGTTGTCTTTAAGACATAAGAGATAAGAAATGAGGGAGTGGTGAGAACTACTCAAATTGTAATGTTACCACTCCTCGATATGATTGATCCATGTCAAATCATCTCTTTTCAACCCAAATCAATTAAAATGGGAGGAGTGAAACCAATCTATCCAAGATAACTATCATCTTTAATATATACGCTCCCCTTCAATCGGTAAATTTACCCAATTCACTCCCTCTCTCCTCGAACCCGAAATGGCGGCGGCGGTGTAGCCGATCTACCCAAACCAAACCGATGGCTTACCCGACTCCCACTCCCTCCTCTCTAAGACCAAATGATTTACAGTTGGGTAGTGATAAACTCACATGAATTTTTATCCATCCATAATAACTGTTGCATCATACAGTTATACAGTACAGCTATATGATGCATGAATTGTTATGGGTGAATAAAAATCCATGTGGATTTATCACTTCCCATAATATAATATAGATAAATGACAACTCGATTTTGCGGACAAAATTATTAATACCAGATTGGATTCGACTTTCGAGAAAGCAAACTAAAGGGTTGTCAAATCTAGTTACTAAAGTGGGAAAATGAAAATCAATAACTAATAAGTTCTTCGAATGTAGTTACAAAAACAAGACCTTTATGCATAAGTTTTTTCTTTGTTTTGTCTTATCATATTGTGTTTAATTTATCAAATAATTATATTAGATTACAAATAAAATCAACAACTTCTTACTTTTCTTTATTCCCTTATAAAACAAACTACCTCTCCTCCCTTTTTAAACTTTCTACCTTTGAAATAGCTAAAATGCTCTTACTAATATAACTAACACTATCCATGATTCTATTGAATACTCAATATATCATTAATAAAACTAATATACAACATCTACCCTTTAATTTCTAAAATAACTACACTGCCCCTTTTACATTAATAACCACACCACCACCATCGCCGCCGCCGTAGCCACCACCGCCTCCACTACACCGCCGCCGCTACCATCATTGTCTCTGCATCGTGCGGGCATGCGTCTAGTAACTTCTAAAGGTGAAGACATATATGATTTTTAAATATTCTTATCCAATTATATAAAATATCCAATAATAAAAAGTGTAGTTAGTTAAACCATTTATATATCAAACTTTATACTCATTGGTTGTGTTTCTTCTCTTCTTTTGTGGAGCGTATGAAAGGTTGGCCCACCATACCAACTTATGTGATGGCTCGACGAAGTTGGTCAAGCTATTAGATGAAACTTTTTGTCAAGTGGCCTTCTCAAAAAGGCCTGGAAGATTAACACGTATAACTATCAAAAGAGCAATTGACAAAATGCTAACAATTGACCAATGTGAAAGTAACCAACTATCCATCAATTCTTATTTGGCATATGCGTGATAGTAGTTAGCGTAAGTGTCTCAAGGGTAAAGACAAAGTTGCTTAAACAATAATTTAGACATTCGATTTTTATGGGTAAAGAAGTTTACCCTGATGAATTTAGACCTTCAATTTTTTAAGACCCATTTTTATGCACACATGTATATATTAAACTCATTTTAACCCAAATAAAAGTTTGAATCTATTTTTGAGGATTTTTTTTTTTTACTTTTAAGACTAGTTGTAATCAAAAAGTCAAAAGTAAGTCTAAAATTTAGTATAATCGAGTATTAGTATGCAATAGCCTAGTGGAAAACACAGAGTTTTTCCCAAAATGGGAAAGGATTCGTAGAAAGATACATAAGATCCATCCAGGATATATAAGAATGGGTGAAGACTTACGTAAGAACCCTAGTGGGAAACACTGAGTTTTTCTCAGTCGAAGTAAGATTACATCATGGATCATCCCTTAGCCCATACTTTTTTACTTTGATCCTTGATGAGCTGTCATGAGGAATGCGTGAGAGCATCCCATGGTGCATGATATTTTCTAACGGTAACTCTTGTCTCATAAACTACTCAGGATTTAAACTACAGGCTAGAGCAATGGAAGGAGGCTTTAAAATCTTTCACTTTTACCCCTGGTTATAGATGTTCATAGGCTTACATGCTTAGACATATATCCTTTATATTGCCCTTTTACTCTTATAAATTTTTATCAATATCCTTACGTATTTTATATGTTTTGATATATACCTTTTATATGTCTATATGCATGTATGTCTTTTCTTACTTTCCTATTGGCATATACTACACACATTTGAGCATGCACACGTACACATAACCGGGTTAACCCGGAACCGGTCGGGTAGCCGATTCAATGACACTTGGTTTTTGGGTTTGGCCTAATTTCAAAAACCTGACCGGGTTTCCGGTTAACCCAGACCCGGTTTAAACTTATTTTTCCCCTCTTTTTAGGGAAATAAAGAAATAGTAATAATCTTTAGATGTTGTTTTTGTTGTTTAAAATTTATATTCTCGTTAGATTGTTAGTTTTTGTTATTGTTTTTTAGTGGATTATAATTGCTTGACATTTAAATCTGGTTTTTCATATTTACAACTCTGTTTAAAGTTTACATTTCATTTTAATCCATATTCGTAGCCATTTCAATAGGTCTATTTATTATTAAAAAAAAATGGACTGGTTGAACCAGTCAGGTCAACTAGTTGAATTTGAACCAATGACCTGATCGGGTCAACCAAAAATCCGAGTTTTAAAGCATTGATATACATTATTAACAACAATAATGATGCTTTTTCTTAAATTATAATAAGATGTGTAGTTGTTATGAGATTGTAAAGATAGTAAAGAGTGGAAAGTAGTTGGAATAATTCACAATCATACATGTAGATTCCTAAAAATGGAGGAGTAAAGTAGCCAATGGATTAGCGTTAAGGGCAAGGTTAGGTTCGATTTATAGGAGCTATATGTTACATATCATTATACCATGCATAATCAATCCCACAAGGGAACATGAGCAATTTAAAATATCATTGCCTTTGGCATAAAGCGTTGACAGACCATTGGTTCTTGAATAGTATAGCTCACATTCTCCCAAGACACGAGAGCCCATCCAGATGAGTTAAATCCGAGTGATCAGTTAGGCACTAAATTATTGCAATTTGAATTTGATGAATCACTTTATTTCAAGTTTGATTTGAATTAATAGATATCAAATTCATCGAAGCTCATTTTGTTTGTTAGCCAAAATTTCTAGGTGCTTGTTTGGAATTGCATTTGTGTAGTGACATTTTTGAAAGGCAGGTCACAACCTAGTTACTTAGAACTATGTTTTTTTTAAGTACGAAATTGCAGGTAAAGTAGTAATTACTTTTCTAAGTTATTTGCATTATAAATGCAAGAAAAATGATAAATATGACTAATTTGACACTCTTAATTATATGTTTAAAAAATTAGTGCTGCTGCATGGCAGATTAAAGGTTAGGTAAATGAGAGAATGAGTGAAATTCATTTATCAGTACCAGATTTTGTAGGCATTTATTTAAGCAGTTACACTTACCAAATTAGTTACATATATCATTATTCTACATGCAATAAACATACAATTTCCACCAAAATGCAATTTTTAAACACCTTCTAAAGTTTGTTTAAATCATATGGGAATATGACATCTTGTATCTATTTTTATTCTTCAATATTATTGAACGATAAATCTTATAAAGTCATGAATCCCATAAAATACAAGATCTACAATACCTCACATCACATATCATATAAAATTATCACACAAAGTTTCACACTATGACAAAAGTCACTTTGCTCATCACGCCTCTTTAATGGCTCACGCCAAAAAAAAAAAACGGTCATGATAGACCGCTCGTGGCAAAAACTCTCCCCTGTCAAGGGTGCTCTTAGACTAAGAGGAAGGGTACATATATTCAATAAGGAGGGCGCTTCAAAGAAATATGACGTGTAAGATACATGAATTGTGTGATACATGTCAATGTCAATGTCAACAATACCTAATCCTATCATGATGCATTATCTAGTATTCAAGAATTCCTTAAACATACTTACCATCCTTACTGAAAGACCGGTATGCACTAATAAAAAATTGGATTTTTCTGATGACAACCTTAGACGTTGTGAATAACATGCATAAAGGGTTGAGTCTTCTATATAAAAAGTTCACCCTCTGAATTTTATGATAAAAAATACAACAGTTTTATGTACATTAGAACTGTCATTAGCAAAACCCTAAAAAAAATTATAGCTTGGCCAATGGTGACCGCTAAAGAAAACTTTATTTATCACTCTTAACACTAGTATATATAAAATATAAATATAGACATCTGTATTTATTTCAGATATATAAACCTTGATTACTCGACAAAACATAGTATGTCTTTTTAGATTTGGTCTTAGATCTCCCAACATGATATGTTCGCTTACCTTAGGATTAACTAACCTATCTGATAAGCTGGTATCGAATTTTATGTAGGGTTAGCATTTGTCTAAACCGATTTCCCAACATTTCTTAAACCTCTAATATTTATATGCTTACAATGGTTTCCAACACATCTTCAAAAGAACATTTAGCAATGAGAATCATTCCCTATGAAACTTATTGGTTATCCAACATTATATATCAAACATTCAAAGTTGTGTATGCATCATTTGATGATGATTAGAAAATGAAATATATTTCATTAGCACATAAATTGTAACGATAACAACTGGTTAGTACAGAATTTTATATTAAAAATTCCCAAAAAGATGTGATAATTTTGATAAAGGAGCTATAGAACTTACATGTTTAATTAGTGTGCTTTAGTTATATATATTTGATTGGTTGATTTGATATTAATATTTTAAGCTAATGGTCTCTATTATATGGTGTAGAACAAAATTAAAAGTATGACATTTCTATGATGTTATATTAAAATAATAACAAGCAACAAATGTGACGTTAAAAGAGTGATACGAACATGGTTAAGAATACTTAAGATAACTTAATATAAAAACTTGGAAAAAAAATTATATTTTTAAAAATACAAATCAACATCATACATATTAATTCACATATTTGTCCACCGATGAATTTGAGCCCACAACTTTTAAGTTACTGGAACAACACACGTATTGTTAAGTTTATAAGCCCTTTGGTCACTATGTTATGTTTTAATAATGGGAATAATTAAGGATTTCCCATAGGGAATTTGTTTTCAATTATGTTACATATGTTTTGATCATGCGATTAATTATGGATCCCCCGTTGAAAATTTGTTTATTGTTTATCATTATTCGTTCGTGTGTTAGGTGTTCAATCATATATATCGATCCATCGTGCGTTTACATATTTTTTAAAGGTAGTACACATAAATACCCTCTCTATAAACGTGATCAACTAAAGATTTAATGTATAGTGTACAACTGTACATCAATAAAGAAAAAAAAAAATGGAAGAAGGATAACGGGTCAGAAGAAAGTGGATTTGTTTAGTGCAACTTAAACAAGGATCAAGGTTCCAGTTTGAATATAGCAAAAGGTGTGGACATTTAACCACACCGTGGTGCCACTCCGTCCAGGGTGTGATGGGACGTGAAGTCCCTCAGCTTTTGTTGACCTTCGAAAGTTTTATTTGCTTAAGGTTTATCTAATGTGTAGAATATGTTATAAATACTATATTTTGGTTATTTCAAATGTATTATTGGTTTTTTTTTTTTTAAATGGGCAGTTTCAAGTTGCTACGGCATGATGTATTCGACATTGTAAAAGGTGGTTTAATAACTTTAATTTGTTTTGTTATATCCTTTTTATTGTTAATTATTAGTCTAATTTACTACTCATAAAAAGTGATTCAGTGTGTTTTGAGTGGTTGATGTGACAAAGCTTTTACGGCGTGACCACAACGAAAACTTCGGGTAAAAGGGGATACCCTGGTGATTATCCACAACGAAAACTTTTTATACGTATATAACATATATTTCGTTATAAAAGCAATGGCATCCTTGCAAGATTCCAAGCAAATGCTTCATCCGTCCTAAAATTATTGTCCCAGACAAGAATCACCTAAGAAAAATGCAATAATTACATTGGACAACCAATAATATTTACCAATAATATTTGATATTTACCATTTAAATTATTTCTGATCGAACAAATTTGTAAATGGATAATTATTTGGGGAAAAATAGACAACGGAAGAAATTACAAAAAGTCAATGATCGGTATCAACATATCCGTCATTCCATGTAACAATGATATATAACCTTGTATCAGTGCAGGTATGTCGTAAGTGCTAGATGATTGGTGGTACAACGTAAGATAAAAGTATGACAATTTGATTGAAGCCGGTGAAAGTCTTCAATTTTGGGTTCTTAATTAGTTGGATATCATATTATCATATTATATAGTAAAGCACATTTGTTGAACTAAACATTGGCTCATGAGACATGACCCAAGTTACTTTTACATCAAAATAATGTATAAGATTATTTGTTAAGTTATTTTCAATAACCATTAAACTTCGCATTTCACCTCGCGTTGCAAATGATGAAAAACATATGTATGAACAGTATAATAAACATGCCTTTCAATAAACTAATTTTATTAGTTAAACATGATACTGATAGCAGTATCACTATCACCCCATTACTATCACCTTGCAAATGTTAAAGTTGCGTTTAGTTGTAAAAAATGTTTTCTAATTTTCCATTTCTAATTTTTTAGAAAATAAAAGGTCCATCTCTTGAAGACAAATAAAAATTCTAAAAACCCGTTCAAAACTAAAATATGATAGCTAGAATAAACGTTGAAGAGAGAGCAAGGGGGATGGAAAATGAAATTTTGAAAAATAAAAACATCAAAATGTTGTTTTCTAAATTTATGTTATAAAATAGAAAATAATGTTTTCCATTTTTTTGGAAAACTCTAATTTGATCACGTTTTATGTTTCCGTGTTTTCTTAGAAAAATTTTCTAGAAAACAAAGGTGTTTTCTACAACTAAACAAGCCATAAGAAAACAAGATGCTGAGTCCCATGTATCCTGAAAAAAAAAATGCCTGTGTACATTTGAACTGATCCTGAACCATGGTGAAGTGGTTCATGGTTCGCCAAAACAGACGTTATATTAACAGCTAAAGCTGCAGGACCAAATGGTTCCAAATACAACAGCTACAAAACTGAACAACCGTTGATCTTTTCACTTTAGCATAATCCTATGATATCCTAAGTGACGGTTTTATTTTCACATATGCTACCCTGCATCTATATATGAAAATGGGAAAGAAAGCAATACAATGCGTGGCAACAAAAAGATATGGCGATTTACATCCTCACTTCTACTGTATGGTAATTTAACGTAATGTAATGTATTTATACAACTCTACCGGCAAGCTTCTCTAGCTTGAACAATCGATAATTGGGTCAACCTTGATTACTCTGGTGTTGTACGATCCACATGCTCCACACTTGTGGTAAAGCCAGTGAAATGGAGCACTTCCTTTTTTATCACAATCATTGCACAGTATATCCTGATTGAAATTTAAAATGATGTGAGTAAAGTAGCGGGATTGTAAGAATCAGTCAACAGGATCAAGAATAAAATCTTTACCTGGCAGCGGTCTCTATACTCTTCTGGGAGCTGCTCGGAAGCCATTAAAGCATCGAGCATACCAAAATACACCTGCAAAATAAAGAGAAAATTAGATATATATATATAAATTCCTTGTAGTAATTTGGAAGAGAATCAGGCTCTCTATCTACATTGTTTCACAATGCTCTTTGATATGACCAAAAATTTTATTTGTAAGAAAATGCATCATATGTAATCTCTTCAAACATGGTAAAGTTACCTTAAATACGAAATTAGTCAGCTATTCAAAAGTGTGTGGCCAAAGTTATAGTAACAGAATTTTTTGGGGAGACAAAAACCAAGTTAGGTCGCCCAAGGCTTCTATACAAGAAGCTACTGATTGCATCCATTTAAAATCCAATCTATTTGAAGTATCGTCATCAAAGTAACAACATTTTCAATGAAACAAAAGCCAATGTACGTGGGCCAGTATATCTACATGAGAAGGGACCGATGGCTTCTAACTATATTTTATCTTTTGGACATATAGGAAGGCTTTGTGAATGAAGAAGGATTAGTGAAAGCCTCTACCATAGAGACCTGTACATTGGAATCACCTTGGTTTGTATACTTGACAGATTCAACATTCAAGATTCCGGATTCCAATCGCGTCTCCTAACGGATCATCTTACTCTTTAAAAGTTTTCGCTACGTATGTTTGTGTATGGTTAAATCGTAACTTCATGTCAACAAAACTTACATTATTTTCAGCAGGGCGGCAGGTCCCAGATAAACAACGCTATAGGACCATGAAATCATAAACAAGAGGGGCAATGGTTTCTGACCTATTGATACATTTGGTAGAAAGAGGTTATGGGAGAAAACAATGAGCTTACCAGATATAAGAAAGTAGCATATGGGGGACATGGGCCTTATGACCTTATCTTAAGGCTGAACTGGACTGAAAAGCAGGTGATCTTTTGCGCCTACTTTAGGAGTTCCGGGACTATCTTAAAGCCTAATTATGATCCCACAAGAGAGGGGAATAGGGGATCCCATCATCCCAAGGTCGATGGTCACTTATGTAGGCAAGATTTTGGACCTTGACCTTCAGGACAAAGTATCTAGATCTTTATGTTGTGTATATTTTTCTTCTTTTTTTAGGGGATAACTTTTTAAAAGCACTTGATATATGGGGAATTAACCAAGTCAGAAAAACTATCTGGGGAGAAGCGTCTGACTACTTCTGTTATTAGCAAAGGTGAAATCCTTCAACGAAGATGCTCCAGATAATAAAAGAGGAGACATATAAAGCAACAGATAAAACAAAACCCACGCTTCAGCACAGAGGAGGCACATACCAAAGCACAAAAAACTGAGGCATTAAAGGGGATGTCAAGCAAGTATGCTAGATTAAATTAAAGTGCAAGAGTCATTGTCAATTCAAAAGATCTTGTCTGAGTTATATCAGTAAGTATGTGATGTTCTTGCACCAAGAACCTAAAGCTATCAAGACGTGAATATCTTCGGTAAGCATTTTCCACCGTATGTTGCTCTTCATCAGTTAAACTTAAGAATCCACATGAAACCCGGTCCATCTAATTGTAGCCCAATCGAAAGAAGAAGAAAAAAAGATGGTTTGCTTGAGCTTTATCTATAGTTCAAACCATTGTCTGCACTTTCTCATACTATACGATAATTTAAATTAATCCCGCAATGATTAATTTAGCATTGGTACAATGCGGTCCCAAACAAATTCATCTTAACTATCATTTAAGTTTTATCTAGAAGCATGGTCCTATGTTCTAACCAAAGTCTTATGCATATCATCTTCAATGGTGCTAAAAATGAATTAATTAACGCCCCATCTACAAAGTTTTACTAAAAAGAATGATATTTGCTTACCGACATATCACCCATAGATTTGCTGCATATTGGACAAATGTAGTGTGTACATGCATACGCCTGTCGAAGTAAAGATGACAAATAATTCAGCATAGAATCTTTTTAGTATGTGAAAATGACAGAAGTATGTAACAGGATGCCACCTGGAAACAAGCAGAGTGCATAAAATGCCCACAAGGAAGTGCTCTGACAGCTGCACTTGATGTGAATAAAAAATCACAACAAATAGGGCAGTTTGTTTCCAGGCCTTTTTCCCTACACTTGTGATCCACCAATTTGATCCCCAAGCAGTAGTTACACGTCATGCAATGGAAAAAATCAACTCCAAGCCCCTTCCCAAGGCGGCATAAGTTGCAAAAAGGGCAATGATATACCGTTCTGAAAACAGCAACATAAATTTGAGATGAAGATAATTAAGAATATTGATGCATATCAGAGAGTTGAAGGATGGTTTAATCACCTTTCATCATCAAAAAATTTGCAATAACTACAATAATATTTTGCCATTGATAGTCCATTGCAAGATGGGGTTGAGCATATTGGTCCAACAGGTTGAACTTTCAAACAGTTCATGCACATCATTTCAGTTGTGGCTTTCCTGATGATGAATCATTAAAAATGGTTTATTTATCTAACTGAACCCCAATATATATGAGAAGATATAATTAGTGGAAAATGGTTACCTGTCCATCGTATGGTCACTGACATTGTCATGACAGAACCTGCAAGTAACTAGCTTCTGACAACAAGCAGCTCGAAGCTTGCAGTTGCGCTTATAATGCTCACAACCAAATACTTGTTTCTCTGCATCACGAAATGAAGGTGAGCATCCATGTAGACCTTCACCATCTGATGATTCGCCATTTCTTCCTTGAGGTAACTTTTGCTGAGCAGCAATCCAACGACTAGAAATGACCATGATAAATAAGTAACAAGAATCATTAATTTAAAAAAATAAACGAAGTAAACTAATAAAAACTAGAAAGAAAGAAAGAAAGAAAGAAGAACCTGGTCATAAGGTTTTGGATGAGATAAGCCTTCCTTCTGGGATCAAGAGTAGGATCCCTGGAAACTTTTCTTATCTCTGACTCGAGCTCATTTTGATTCATCCGAAAGATATCTTTCCACCCAGGCTTGAATGTATAATCATTTGGATCCAAGCCTTCATGTACATCAGAAACTACAAGTACAGATACCATTGTTAAAAAGACAAACTTAGATTTTGTCTTAATGTACACTTATCATATACAAACTATTTAACTCATAAATAGAATAGGCAATTTCAACCCCTTCACTTATGAACAGATAGTTGGGTTATGTAATATGCTAACAAGTCAAACAGACAAAATTAAATACAAAAGATTAAAAGTAAACGGATCAAATATGTCATGGAGGTCAAACGTCTCCCAATGTGTAATTTAATACATAAAACCTCCTAAATCACTTTGACAACATAAATTATTATTGAAAATATATAACTACCATAATCATATTTGAGACACTAAAAGTTGATGACTTGTTAGAAAATGTATTTCGAGTCAACCCAATCCAACTTGGCTCGTAGCTGGGTTGCAACTTTATCACCCAACCCGCTCATTTTTGCCACGTCTAGTCGTAATGAAAGAACGATGACCCGTACACATTATTAAAAAAAAAAAAAAAAAAGCAGCAGATATCATAATGAGAAACCTTGTGAAATGTTGTTCTCTGATTCTACATCTGATGGTGATGCATCTGAAGATGGAGAAGATCCTTCCCACCATTCATTAAGCCACTCGGTGAACATGGTGTTTTTGGTCGCTTGCTTCCACGTGTCCATCATTCTATTCTGTTCCTCCTGACTAAGAACAGATGTCACCCATGGCAACATTGATTGTAGCACCTCAGCACCTGTGGTACCAATTATTCGACCCACAAGCTTATCCTGCTCTTCCACCGTAAAATGTCTATCAAACAGAGGCCATAGTTCAAGTTCTTCACGCAAAATATGCTGATCCAGGGTTACTCTAATGGACTTGCACATCCCCTGAACCTTTGTAGCTAGCTCATTGTAATTTCTCAAAGTATCATTACGATCAGAAGATACGGAATTGGTTTTAATCCAGTTATCATGAAGTTCACAAAGTTCAAAAAGTGAGGTTGATATATCCTCAAAAAGCTTTTCTTCTTGCTTGTGGTCTAAGGTATACGAGTGACTAACATTATGTAAAGTTTCTTTTGATTCTAATGCAGGAAACACAATATCATCCTCCGCATTACTGTGAGCTCTATATAAACCCCATAACAAACGAAATCTACCATTAAACTGGTGGAGAAAACTCTCACTTGATTCGGTCAACTTTCCTGACTCGACATCAAGAAACTCCAAGTCTTTGCGAATTGCTTTATGAAATTTGAAAATGGTATCAATGGGACGACCTGTGCCCTCATCAATCAAGCTTATACCCGTTTCCCAGTTAAAAAGACTGGAACTTAATGAAGGAACAGATGGGCCAAAAGACAAGGAACGTAACGACTTTGCAGAACCCGTTCCCAAATTGCTACTATTCATCCCGAGCCCAGGAACACAACAGGATTGTTTTGCTTGAACAGCTAGGGTTCCAGGGGTGCCAAAACCATTGCTTTCTTTTCGTGAAGTTGAATTGCATCGCTTGTTTGGCGGGTTGCAGGGGCAGAAAGATAAATCGGAACCGTCATTGTTTTCCAAAAATGCTTTTGCGGGACAGCAACCAGATTCACCAGAAGACAAACATGTTTCTCGTGGCCGTCCTTTGCAAGCCCAACCCGAGAAGAGGGTAACAAGTGCAACATCCGAAGCCGGAGCTAATAAAAAACAACATAATTAATTTATTGACAACTGACAGCATCCCAACTAAAATACTGAATACACAACTATAGACAAACAAACCTGCCATATGCATGTTATGCAAAAAGGATTTTGCTTCCTCTTCGGTAAGTGATCCCACCAACCATGGTAACACGCACTCGATTAATCTCAATGGCATCACACATAAGCTTTGGTATAAAAGCTCTCGTTGTCTTTTTGGACTAAAATGATTGCGTGCAAGTGGGAGAACCTATAAATGTAACTTACATCTCTAAGTGACTTATGGTGTAAGGAATATCAACTGCAGAAGGTAAATAGCTAAATACTAAATAAATGTGTTATTTTGTGTGAAAGCACACCTGCAGTTCTTCATTTTTAAAGTGCTTATCAATGATGGCCATGATATGATCAGCATGCGAGCACAATTTGGAACAAAATTCAGATGAAGATGAGTTCGCTCCATCATTTTCTATATTTTCAATCAAACATCTAAATTTGTCAAATTCACTCTCTTCTTCAGCATGCTCTTGTGCGAAAGAGAGTTCCGCATCTACAGCGGGGAATATAACTTTATCTTCTGCAATACTGCGATCAAAGTGTGGGAGGGAAAAAGATGAATTCGGATACAATATCAAAAACCTCAAAAACAGAGATTTTAGTTATGTTTGGCAACCATACCTGTGGAATATGCAAACTTCTGCAATAAACTGCAACCTCTTATTAAAAGCAGAAATGTCTGAAAAATCTCCAGACAATTGTATCCTTCTTGCAGCCTCGGCTATATCAATTAATTCCTTCTTTATAGCCTTGTGCCAGTGCAGTATTTCATCTACAGGACGATCAAGAGACGAATCTGAAGGTTCTTGTTTTTTGGCTCTGGAAGAACATGCACACTGATATGTGGCATCATCTTCTGAACTTTTGCGTTTCTTAACAGCATTGACACCGTCCATCCACGTAAAAATAATCTTTTATCGTAAAAAAGAATGCCAAGTCAGATGAAAACGAGCATATGTGAAGACATTTTCAAGACGTTCAATGAAAAGAAAATGTCACCTGTTGAAGAAGCTTTTCTTCTGGGATTACTCTACATAAGCAACTACGCATCTCCTGGCGTTCATCAGAAGATACGGAGGCTGAAAGCCATGGAAGAAACTCTGCCATCATATTCACCGGAATGCTACACAAAAACTGCCAAACTAACGATGCTTGTTCCTCAAAGGAGAACTTCTCAACAAGCAAGGGTAACACCTGTACAATTTGAGGCACCACCCTTAGCACGGACAAAGATATATTATGATTACCAAAATAAATAAATAAAAAAAGAAGAAGAAAGTGTTACCTGCTCCTCCTCCTTGGACATGTGCTGGCTAATTGATGTTTGAAGGGCTCCTGTGCAAGATGCTAATTCTCTCCTAAAGCTCTCTTCGTTTTGCATATCCGAATCTAGCAATGCAAAGAGTTGATCAAAAATTACACTTTCACCCTCGTGTTCGAGAGAATAAGTTCGGGCCACATTCTTCACACGGATATCAAGAGCTGGAAAAATAACCTGCCAAAACAAAAGTAAAAACAAAAAGAAGTTACAAAATAAAGCTCCAAGTCCCTTTTAGGGGCTAAAAAATTAGTCTCAATTGATTTAATGGAAGGTATATATTAAGGAACCAAACTACTGATTCTACTTTCATCTCAAGAGTACAAAATGTTTGTTGTTTGGAATAGGACTATCTTAACACTAGTTCAAAACAACATCATCTATCTTAGCGTTCTTGTAAAGAAAAACTATTAAGTAAGCATTAATTCACTAGCAGGACCAATGATGAGTTTACACCACCATATGTATGAAAGTTAAAGGACATGGTATCATAAACCAAAGACATAATGTACAAAATTTCTATTGCATTAAATAATACATGAAATTAAAAGAAAAACCTTGAAGATCAATAGCAACAGGCTACTCAAGTATATCACATGCAGAAATCAAATACAAAACGCACAACAAACTCAAAAAATAAGTGTGTGAGTGTGTGAGTGTGTGTGTGAGTGTGTGTGTAAATTATTGTGTTCCAATAGGTATGAGCAACTACTTTGAAGGACCATTTAGTATCAGCTAAAAATACTCCAGCCATTTCCTTGTTTAGGTAATGTGTTTATTTTATTTGATACGTATGTGTGAATATGTGTGCCGAAACCAACACGCACCCATTCCCATGCTTCTAACTTCTAAGAAGGTACCTATGTACACAACAGAAGCATTAGTCGGACAATAGATCAAGTGATCAACTACAGCTTAACTAAAAATCAAAAATCCCCCTCCCGACTAATTCCCCAAAATATCAGCATGTATATGTTCTAAAAGCAAGGAATATCGTCATAAACACAATAAAACAATGGTATCGTGTCAATGAAGACCTGAACAGAACTATAGTATCACATACAACTGGTCACATGTCAATGAAGAGCAGAACATAAGTAAAGTAGCTAGTGCCCTGTCCTGGTAATTCTTCTTACTTGATTGGGTCAAGACTTGTGTGTGTTATTGTTTCTCTAGTAATCAAAAATCTATTATTGATACAAAAAAGATAAAGGACTTAATTATCTTTAGCATTTAAAACACATTACTGGTTTTTGTATAAGAATATACAACCTAATTTAAGCACAAAAACAGTTGTTTACTCCATAACTAATGTTATTCATGTTGAAATTTGGATTTCCTGGCTTTGAACCTTTTCTAATACCCAAAATCTATAGCTTGTATGTAACTGTAGACAAACTATTGTGTATATCCAACTTTCAAATATTGTTATGTATCGTTTATCATCCATATAAGCTGCCACCGTATATATTAAAACTCTGCTTCGGAGTATGATTCCCAGTCTCGAAATTGACCTTTAATAGTCTTCCAGAGTATATCTTACTTTATAATTATATTTATTCCATCACTATAATTATATTCCATCTCATTAACATACCTCACCATGAAATAGATCTTATATATTTATATTTATATTTATATATATCAAGTCATATACTAACATGTACACAAAAAATCAAATATAAACTTAGTATTACCTTCATATAAAAAAAAGAAGCAATTCCATCAATTTTAAACATCAATTTCAAACATATTATATCAATCAATATATATATATATAAGATATATAAATATACATAATACATACAGAATTATGTATACATATATATATATAGAATATAGAGATATGTATACCTCATCTTCAGCATTGCAGTGATGCTTATAAATCGACCTAAGGAAATGATACCGCTTGAGCAAGGGCTCAATTTCCACATGTGAATTAGTAGCAAAATCAATTGCGGAACGATGTAACGCATCTAATTCCGACCTTATCGCTTTATGAAAATACAAAAATATATGTATAGGCGATGAACAGCTCTGTTTCTTCGATGCACCTCCTATATTACCATTCGCCGGATCTATCTGGTTCACCTGCGCCATCACCGCCACTCCTCCTACATCCCGGTGTTGCAATCCCGTTAATGGCGTAGCCATTATATATACTTACAGAATCCTTTCTATATCTATATCTATATGTATATGTATATATTATTAATTGATGTAATCTGATTCAGATTTCACAAACCCTAAATATGTCTCCAGTCTCATCAACAAACAACAACAAACTTTCTCTCTCTAAAACACTTTTTTTTTGTAATTTGTTTCTCTCTCTAGAAATACGGAGGTAACGGAGATTGTATTTGTATTTGTATTTGTATACTAAAATAAAATAAATAAAATTTTATTATATATATAATTTTGATTTTGATTTGATTTTGATAGGATAAAGAGGGAACAATATAAGGTGTGCCACGTGGAAAATGGGAAGTGGTATGCCACGTGGACGACTTGACCCGAGTGTGTGGAAATGAGCTTTGTGGGTTTGGTTTTTGTCTGGACGTGCATGGCACGTGCGAGGTGGGGTGACACACGTACCAGAGGCGTTTGGTTTTTGGATTTGGCTTCCAGCACCAATCAAGGGTGGACACAGTCATGAGGGATAAGAGTCAATAAAAAAGAAGAGTGTAGTCATTTCTTTGCCACAAGTGTTTGTTTTGTTGATTTTGATTTTTGAAATGTTGTGTTTGTGAAAATAGAAAATACTAATTTTGAACTAAATACATCATAAAATAAGTCGGATAAATCAAATAGAAAAATGAATTAAATCAAAATATTAAAAATATCAATAATGCATATAAAAGATCTTTTGAGGTTTTTAAGGGCTTTTTGAAGCTGAGATTTCTTTTCATAATCTCACATCCAAACAGTGTTATTTTTTTAAAAAGGGTTTATTTTTAAAAGCTCAGGACTTTAATCTTCTAAAAGTTCCTTAAAAGTCATATGCCAAACATGCCCCGTATCTCCGGTGACCATGAAGTGGCTCATGGGATACAACTTCACCTCAACGAGTATGATGTATTGTACAACATAAACAAAAAGTTTTTATATACAACTCTCATTATGAATGCTCTATATATAAGGTCTATATATTTAGACTTTTAGGTAATCAATCAACAATCCTTTTAGGCAAGTCAACCATGAACTCGTATTGTTAAAATTGCATTTTGATGCGATTTTTCATTGTTTAGCACATTGATATACGATTATACGGTCTATTGATATACTTGATGTATTTTCAAAACTAATAATTGTATTTGTTACATTAATTTTCTCAACATTGTTTTTTTTTTCAAAATTAGGAAGTAAAAGCCTTCTTATTTTAAAATATGGAAAATGGCATAAAAAATACTCAATTTTAAACATGTTTAATCGTATTTTTTGTAGACATTGACACTCTGGAAAAGGGTTTGCATAAATAGAATTCTTCCTTGTCCATTTCTTGATTTTTTGTATAGCAATGCCCTTGTGATCACTTTCTTCTAGCATTACCTGCATCTCTTTCTTGAAAGCATGCCAACTTAAGGTTGAATTGTCTATGTTTAATCAGATTAAGAAATAAAATATCTATGTTATCTTAATCAACTGTTAACTGTTAATCATATTGACAAACAAAATTATTTTTATGTTTTTTTTTTTGAACCGCAGAATTATGTTTAACCCTTGCCAAATAGAAGTGTATGGGTTGGTTTCCAAACTATATTTCGATTTTCAGTTTTATGATGTTGATGACGAAGATAATGTTATAGGAGTCATATAAAAAATATAATTGAACGGCAACAAAAATATATATGTGTGTGTAACAAGAACCAACTAGCAAGATGCTAGAGGTTAAAAAAACAATTATAAATACAAAATTCTAGATAAGCAACAGTAATCTCAATCTAGAACTTACCCAAAGCTTTGACTACTAAGATTGCAAAAAGGTTGGAAAAAAGTTGTGTCGATTACAGTTTCCCGATACACAAGAAAAAACCTTATCAGCAAGGGCCGAGCCACCGGTTTTCACCTTGTGATGTTTTTGATGCAATCTCAAACAAGCTCCGGGGACACGCAAAAGACGAGTAAACTGAAAAACAAACCAATAAATGCCCACGCCAACAGAATCAGTGGCGGAGCTATGTGGTGGCCACGGGTGGCCATGGCAACCCCACAATTTCTATAAAACTCTATATTTCTAGTACTATTTCTAAGTATTTAATCAGTTTTAAGGTAATTGGCAACCCCAGACTAGAGTAATTGAATTTTGTAGTTTAATTTTACACTTATTAGTATTATCAAAACTGTTCGGCAACCCCAGGATAAAAATCCTGGCTCCGTCACTGAACAGAATATACGGGAAGCATAGCAACTCTCACCCACTTGAGCATGAAGAATGGGACTCGCGTTTTAAAAAAAAAAGAAATTAGTAATTACTGTAATATTAAAAAGGGTTTTGCTAATGACAGCCCTTAGGGCTGTTATTAACGTGCATAAAATAATTGTACTTTTTTTATAAAATTCAGGGGGTGGGCTTTTGATATGGAAGGTACAAATTTTTTATACAAATTATTGACAGTCATTTAGAAAAATCCTATTAAAAATACCTCGTCAAATGAACTTGCCGTTAAAAAAAATGAACTGTAAGGATGTGATATTTATGATGATTGTAACATGTACTTTTGTGGGTAAGCATATCCTATCAAGTTAGTGATTGAAAGAATTATCAAAGTGTATAACTTTAACAAGTTTAGGTAACTTTTTTTTTAGATAACATTATATACTAGTTATACCGCATATAATATACGTTGGATATAACTCGTTTAGTCGTTTATATTATTTAAAGTCATGTATAATATATGGGATTGTTTTATAAATAAATTTTTATTTTTATTAACAAGATCTCAAGATAATTGTTTTGTATATCTATTTATAAACTACTACTTTATCTAAAATAAGATGTTTTAACTATTATCGGTGATAAAGTCTTTGTGTGCCTACCAGCTAACATTCTTTACATTTAATCGATTTGTTAGTATTCAAACTTGAACATATTATTAACAACCTTGTTTATATAATTTAAATTCAATTTATATGAGTATCTAATGTTACATTAACTAGATTATTTTCCCGCGTAATACGCGGGATAAACATTTTAAATTTTTTTAATCTTAATAATATAATT
This sequence comes from Asclepias incarnata, assembly GCA_025447715.1. Lineage (NCBI taxonomy): Eukaryota > Viridiplantae > Streptophyta > Magnoliopsida > Gentianales > Apocynaceae > Asclepias > Asclepias incarnata. The sequence goes on from JAOEHQ010004426.1 coordinate 40,982, forward strand.
AATAGCTATAGATAAGACATGCTGAAATATGATGATA